>DWND01000121.1:0-12849 GCA_018250195.1 Cecropterus albociliatus | reverse complement strand
GTGAGGAAACGTAATGAACTCGTACTAAGCATTGATAAAGATCAAACTTTGCCGTAAAGCATATCTGATTACATAGAAGACAAATAAAGACGAATAAATCGTATCTTGCAAAACAAGCCTCATGTTCGGTCAAATTTAAGGCAAAATACTGGAGCTATATTTATTGCTATGTAAAAATCAAATTGTTAAAAAAAAGATATTATACAAACAAAAAAGACAATCCCTCAGTGTTTCTTGCCGGATTCTCAGTTGTAGTCGTGTTTCAATCCGGTGGTAGTGTAAGAAAAATATTGTAACTGACAATTTGTAAGTGCCTGCGTGGATCTTTGCAAAATAAAGACATTTCATTTAATTTCTAATGACACTGATTTGAAGGTTGTAGTAAAAGAGAATTTAGAATGGCACCTTTGGAAGACTCAAGAGGGCTTTCAATCTTATCTTTTTTTCAGACTTCTGGATTTCAGGATGTATAAAATATAATCATATCAAACGGAAACTATGGAACTTAATGACTAAAAGTTATATGTAGTTCGTATATATTTTTTAAATTTAATCTTCGTTTCATAAAAATTATGAATGAGGGAATTACTTTTGCCATATTCTATCAAAAGTTATTCCCTCATTCTGTTATTTTTTTAAACACGGGTGACACCTTTTTATCACTCACAGGCAAAGGTGTGGTGAACAGAGGTGACTCCCTCCGGTCCAGAAGGTCCCGCTCCAACACCTCAGTGGCTTCCAGTGCCTCTAGCACCGAGGCTGTGACCAGAGCATCCGCGCCTTGCTCCTTGGCTTCCTCCAGGTATGACCCTAACTTACCTAGGGTACTAACCGGTGTCGCAGATGCCGGCGCGGCCCGCGCGGCCCGCCATCTGGCGGTAGGCGGCGAGCGCCAGCGGGCGGCGCGCCACGCGCGGCGCGCGGATGATGACGCGCCGCGCCGGCAGGTTCACGCCCGCCGCCAGCGTCGACGTGCAGCACAGCACCGAGATCACGCCGGACCTGCGCACAGGGACGTACAAGAAATTCTTATACACATATTATATGTAATGTTGTAACAAGCGGTTAGAATTCAAAATTATTGTTCGACTAATATAGGATCTTTTTAAGGATGAATGGCCAAAATTGTAATAATCTGAACTTATAAACAGTAGAAAGAAAAACAAATGTATTTAAACTTGGAATCAAACAAATATATTTTAACAAAAACAACACCTTTACTACTTCACCAACCGGTAGTATCACTTTTAAGGCTTAAATTCTTAAAAACACATATCGCTAACAAAATTCGTAACTTTTAACAACATTATTTTCTTAACAAATTAAAAAAAAAAAAAAAAAACTTCGTAATAAACGGTACACTGAATGCACAGCATCCACGCCAGCAAATGACGGACTGCCGCCCTGTAGATAGTATCTGTCACAGTAACCTGAAGGCGTTCTCGAGCAGCGTGCGCTCGTCGGCCGCGAGCCCGGCGTGGTGGAAGGCCACGCCGCAGCGCACGGCGCGCGCCAGCTCGGCGCCGGCGCCCTCCGCCCGCAGCGCCCGCGAGAGCGCCGAGCGCTCCGCCGTGCGGTGGGATAACATCTCTCTAGGGATGGTATCTTACTTTCAAACTTTTCATTTTAAGCCTTTCCTATTTTTGTAGTTTGTGTTCATTAAAAAATAATAACTAACTACTCTCCATAAATATCTTAACAAACGAATTGTATAGGTTTCCTAGCACTAATCACAAATGAACTGGATTAAAGAATTCTTTATCAGCTTCGATATCCTCTGCATACAAGAACGCAGCAGCACATAAATAATTTGGCACTTAGTTGAATGAAAATAAAAAACAGCTCGACTTTACCACATATATTTTTGTTTATGAGTATTATCTGATATGATCATAATATAAAGTTTTTATCTCCTAAGACGTTTTTATTTTTAATTTCACGCTTCTAGGCTCAATCGTTTGTACTGTTAATTTCCTACTAACTAGTAGATAGATTCTAACTAGAATAGTTTTCATTACTTCCTCTGCAACTTGCATAGCAAAGCCGCGACGTTCTCGCAGTTGCGCTTCGTGGGGCAGAACACCAGGCAGCAGTCCGCTGGAACCACCTCCGCCACCAGGCCGCCCAAGCAGTCGGGATCCAGGCTTGTAGCAGCTGGCGAATACTGGAACAATTTTAAATATATTACTGGAAATTGTGGCCAGCATATAAAAACTGACTGTTTCCTATGTTCAATAATGGAAAATTGATGATTATGGTTGGGATCATATATTTTGATGAGTGTATATAATTATAGTGATACAGAAAGTAAATGTATAAGTCAATTTATTTATGACTAGTTCTACCACCTTAAAGTGACGTCACTCACATTATACGCAAGCTCCCGCTCAGGCACGACCTCCAGGCCGCTCGGGCCGTACACGAGGCGGTGCAGCATGGAGCCGAGCTTCACGTACTCGCGGAGCTCCACCGGCCGGAAATGGCGTTGGAACACGCTAGCGCGGAGGAACGAAGCCAGCTCTGGTAGGTTGCCGATAGTAGCGCTCATGCCCACTATCTGAATGTCCTATGGGAAAAAAGGAACTGTTGGATCTCCCAAAAACAGGTCTGCCTGTTTCTACCTTATAATAGAAGTGTTACATGCAATAGCAATAATAAATGTTAAATGCTTCTGTGTAAAATGCTGCAGTAATGCTCTATACTACAGCAGTATTAAATGCTGCAGCAATTTACTATATTAATAAATAATAACACACATTTCATATCCTTTAGACCACACATATATCAACCTTGATGTAACAATACCCATATAAAGGTACATAATTATTTACAACCGCAAAGAAAGTATATTGTATGTTACTCACTATTGACAAAAAGTACAGTAGTCAATAATATTTCCAGTGTGGCCCCACGTCCAGGCTCCCCTATCAAATGTAACTCATCCACCTACAAACAATGTACAAACAATATGCATCTAAAATATTTGGCCTATTCCTATAGGAATAATGAATAAGTATCTATCTCCTAAACTTCAAATAATGTGTTGTATGAATTGCACAATGTGTCACAAAATTATCTTAACAACGAAAAACAACTCTCTTTCGTAAAAGATGAATATTAAATAGTTTTCTTTACCAAACACTGACAACTTGTTACTGCTAAAATTAAATATAGTATATGTTTGTTCTGGGCCATTTTCATTATTATAACGCTGCAGCTTTATAATAATGAAAAAATGATTAAAATTGGTTCAATAGTTACATCCACCTTGCGAGGTCTACTGCTAGACATAAGTAGTCCAGTAGAAGGTCCTAATGGAAGTTTTTGTCAATAATCATTGCGTATTACTGAGTGCAATTTGTGTAGATGTTACACAGGAAGAGGTTGCCGCCTACCTCCTGAAGTTCATCCCTTAGTTGCCTGCTACGACATCCATGGAAAGAGGAATGGTACTACAATAACCCGTCACATACAGTGTCAAAAATGTACTGTGCAACTTACCACAATGAGGCCAATTTCTTGCAACCTATTCAACTCCATTAAACTCCTGACCAAAGCAAGCCCCTTTTCAATAGTTGCTATGTAAATACTGTTCTTCTTTCGTCTCTTCTTAGGAGGTAAATGTCCTTTACTAGCTGCATATTTTTACCCATAAAGCCAGATACTAAGTTTCATACAGCTTGCTTCAAAATTGGCGAACTTTTCATATAAACTTTTAACCCCTATTTAAACCCCTTAGGGGTTGAATTTCTAAAAATCCTTTCTTATCGCTCACTTACACCATGAAAGGAGCCCTTGTATCAAATTTTAGGGTTCTAGCTACAGAAGTTTCGGCTGTGCACCTATTTAAATAATCGTTTCTCGGAACGCCGATATCTGGTATTGAATGAAATATCGTACATCTTTTTATACGATAGGAATACTTTCACTTTCAAACCGAATTGAATGGGCTCGCATAACGGAAGGACATTGATTTGGTTTTAGTTTTGTGGGCAAACAGATTATCCATTGGAATGACAAAAAGTATTTCTTATGACGGCAGTGTTAGCACCCACGTAACCCTAATTTAGCTGCACTTTGTAAGATTAATTTAGTTCTCAGGGGTATCAAAGCATCAGTGGATTTGAGAGGAAAATAGTTCTATTTACGGTTTATTAGAGAAGTTTTCAGGATGCATTGAGCATTGTTTTATAATATTGAAGCAGCAACCGATCAGCAATGGTCACTTATCATCAGGATGACTACATTCACCCTGATGGTAAGTGACCATTGCCGCCGATGGCCATCAATACCAATACCAGATTGCTGTTGGTATAGTTCTCCATAGTCCATGGTCTTGTCCTGAGGTTAGGAGTTAGAATGCCTAGGATAGGAGTGTCTCCCTTATCATTCTTCAGACCAAAAAACAATAGAGTTTACCACTGCATTATAAGCCACAAATGGGTGAGGCAGTGACGCTCCCGAAGTCAACCCACAAAGGCATATTCATATTTAGAGCTCTTTCACATTTTACACCTCATGTTAAAGAGACGGCTTGTTCGTTAAAATATTCAGTTTTTGGGAATTTGGCTACCATTTTAAAATTAAATGTGCAGGTTGTAATGCACTTAGTCTCTGAAGTTTCAGCTGAAATCATTATCATTTTAAAGAGAAGAAGTGCCTAGAAATGTACAGCTACATTTCTAGGCACTTTTTTACGTTGAACATAATAAGACTAAACAAAAAGTCCTACTAACATTCAAGCAAATCCGTGGTTGAAAGCTAGTCAGTATGAATCGTATCTACTTAATTCAACACATGGCTGCATATTTTATTACCCTGACCCCAATCTAGCGGTTTACAAAATTTATAATCCAAGCGTTAGGTGGATTTGACTACTGAATTTTGATACGGCAGTTAGTTGGTATTAACGATAATTGTCAGGTGTTCCCTGTTATTACTTTATGTAGCTACGTAATTTGAGCTTCCTGTTTAGAATATATAGATATGGCTAGAAATACGTGCCAGAAACAATATTAATTTAGTTACGAATATATATAGATTTAAATACCGCTAGTATGTAATGTTATGTATAGTATGTAATATATTACTAGTTTTGCCAAGCGGTTTTGCGGTCCGTTTGCAAAAAAAAACAAACAAACAAACATAGACTGATCTTATTTGTCTATCTCAATAAATTGACTTCAACACAAATATTTTTTTCAAATTGCGCGTTCAACCAAACAATAAACTCTAATTGTATTAATATTACAAAATATAATGACTTAAATATATACATATATTGTAATAGTAATATTATAGTATAGATTTAATAAATGTTCAGTGTGTCTATTATTTATTAACAACTATATTAAAATGATAGAGACAATTAATCCTTCTGGACAATCTTTTTTTGGTATCGCTTCACCACATTTAGTGAGTGTTGCCAATGAAGTTGCCGATCGCTAATATGCGATGTAGAAAATAAATATGCCCTTTATTTGATGACCCGCGTGACCGAGCGGTCACCATACCGGCATCTGACACGCAGTCGGTTCCGGATTCGATCCCCGGAAAGGCAGTCATCTGAATGTGAAGTTTAGATTCTTTTCTGGTCTGGGTCGTTTGTGTATTCGTCTTTGTGTGTCCATGGTACCCACGACACTGGAAAAAATCCTAGTGTGGGGCTATGAGTGTAGGAAGCGTGTGTGTGTGTGTGTGTAAGTACGAGTTTATGTCTGTGAGCATGTAACCATTCTCGTAAAGCTTCGCCTTCATAATATTTTGATGTCGTATGTCGCAAGTGTCCATGGCGAGAGACAGTTCACGACCAACACCAAACATTGATTTACAAACGGAGAGGAGACTAAGACTGAGGAAAATACTAATATTATTCTTAACTATTCTTCTGGATGTAAATCAAGAAGAATAATTGAATATTTTCTACAAGATGTTCCTACATTTCGTTATAACTCCTTTCATGTCCTCGTTTGTTTTTTTTTTTTTTTGCTTAAACAATAATTTATTTACGCGGTGATTTTTTAGTTTTTTTGTTCACAGAAACATGAAAGTAATTATACATTGAAAATGTACAGTTTTTATTTTTTTGTTATTTTTCAGTTAAATACATCGGCGTCGGACAAGGGCGGGAGTCGATAATCAACGCTAATTAGCGTCGTTGGAGGAAACATCGCTGCGTCGTCGACGTACTCAAACGCTTAGTATCTATATATATAGTATTAATATTAATATTGAATATAAATATAATATTAACCGTCACGATAAAAAAAATATATGCATTTCATACTTTTGTACCAGCAACTTTTTATCTATTAGATGTATTGTATTATTAATTTGTAGTCACAAGCTGAAGGTGGACTAAGTAAGAATGCCGGCAGTTTTAGACTAATCTGTATACTAGGCCCTTTAAGTCTGGACAAAATAGGACACTCGCTAGGTGACCTATGTTATGTTTTACTGTTAAAACTGTTTTAAAAATTACTAACTTAAAGGTCTCTTAAGAGTAACTTGCATATTATTTATATACAGATTATTTACTAAGAGGTCCTTTAACACCTTGGAAGCGGAAGGAGGAAAAATTTCTTCCCGCTAAGGCCCGCTGGTTCAAATTGGGTAAATATATCTCTTTCGGGTTTTAAATCACCGTGGAGAGAATTTATATTGCTTTAAATTGCCGCCAGTTTGCCCGGCCACCTACTAACGTATGGGGCTAAAAAACCCTCATTCAAGATGTTAAAAATCCTATATGTCATCTCACAAGTTGAAGGTTCAGTTTAGTTTTGTATAGCGGTCATATATATGAAATTTCAACTTAGTCTAGACAGATTCACTTCAGCTACGACGTCTTCTAATTGTCGCTGTTTAAGGCTACACGTTTAACCTATTATATAATATTAAGAATTTGAAGCGTTTGAGTATGCGTATGTACTGCAGTACGTATTAAAATTTAATGTTACTTAATATTAGAACGGTCTAAGCTCCGCTTAAGGCTCCTTTAGTAAATGTAAACGCATGTGTGTTCGTGCGTACGTTGGAAGTGAGGCTTCTATTTCGTGGAACTGAGATTTTTATATGTTTATATACTGCGTCGCCGATTTATAAATTAAATTAAATTTACTCACGGCTCTTTCATATGAGGCGACTATATCCTCGGAAGTAGCAACGTATCTGTGATTGATTTCAGATAGAACCCTTGTTCTATATGAAGTTGCTTATGATGTCCATGGTCGGCAGTAACCACTTTCCATCAGGTGGACCGCATACTCGTTTGCTACATAATTCTAATAAAAAAATGTAAGTAACAGATGATACATGCAGAGTATCTCTATTTTTAAATAATAGCAAGATATTTTCAATTTTTCTGTATTGTAATATTTTTGAACGTCCTTTCGAAAACGAACGTAGTATCTAAACATATATCTTTGGATGTCTAACAGATGGTAGATAATATAGGATAGTGTTTGCAAATAACCGTGTAAAGGTCTGATCAAATCAACTGACGGCTCGCGTGACATACAAGAACTTAGGTTCGATTCCCGGCGAAGTACTGAAATCTGAGTATGAATTTGTGTATTTATCTACAGATATAGTTATAGAGTTATGGCAGAAAATTTTTAAAGCAAAATACTGGAAATGAATAAAGAAAAAACTTTCTGTATTCACAATAATTTATCGTCTTATCTGTTGTGGGTCTGATAATACTAGTATTTTATATCATACTACTGTTGATATGATAAATACGCAAAAACCCTAATCCAAGATCAATTCATGCTTCGTATGACATGATTTTAGGCAAATTTCACGTTGATTTGAACGGATCTTTATACAGTGTTGGTGTTAGTTGAATGACGAATAAATTGTCAAGCGTTGCTGATAAACCTGGTAGAGACAGATGTTGCCATGAGGTTTGTTTTGAGAGACTAGATATAAAAAAACTTAATCATATTTAATTCTTCTAACGCCTAAATTTTATGATTGCTATACCGATATTTCAAAATCCGTATCTTTCGCGACGAATATATATTTTTTTAATTATTTACTTACTCACATATTGTATCACATTCACACCACATCATCAAATCACATACATAAATAGTTAGATTTCATTGGTCAAACGATATTTTCTGGGTCTCGTGAAGATATATGAGGACCCAAACCAATTGGGAAGTTACGTCGTTTGAACAGTTCAAATGTTGAAATTAATTATTGATTAGAACAAGCGAGAGGCTAATCTAAATGCTTCTAATTCGGTTATCTTTATTGAATTCATTTATACTCACTATTGTATTTGAAGTGAAACTGCTGAAAGCATCATTAGAGGTAAAGTATTGTTGTTACGGACACACTTACGCTAAAGCGTTACGGATGTGGTTACTCTGGGACTTTACGGAAGCGGTTACGGCGGAGCGTTACGTTACAATAATATGTGATTATTATCGATTTACAGATATATTAACGATCTTTTTTTAATTATTTTTATTTCTTGTTCGTATACTTTGGTACACTCGTTTTTTTATTATGTGTTTTAATCTTGTCTCTCAAAACGAATTTCGGGATTGCTGGAATGGTCTACACTTCTGCTTACGAGGATATGTGAGAGATTGTTACATGGTTACAGCAGATAACGAGGGTGCCGATTTTAACCATAGCTTAGTTTCAGTATTGTTTTTTATTTACGTATTAAATTAATTTAAACCAGAAGCCGTTGATTTTGTAATGTGTCTCGGGGTTTTATGCTGAAATTATTTTTAAAAATTACTAAAGGAATCAATGTTGAAATGTTGCGTTGCTAAGTAACAATTGTTAGTTTGTTTTTTCGATTAGATTTCATAAAATATTAAAACAAATATTTGAAATTAGTTAAGTTCGATTTGAAGCAAAGCTGAAATATATACTATTCTAATACTATTATTATTATACAAAGAAATGTCTTTGTTACAGTTTTCCGTGTATTTTTGTTTAATTTTACGAACTTTACACACGAAACAGCATACTATCGCCAATGTATATTTAACATATTTTTAATCTGGCTATTTTTCGTAATATCACATTATGCTATCCATTATGTATCAACTGTATTAACAATTTAGCATTTATAAGTGTAAACTTAAGGCACTATTACACAAATAAGTTCGCTCGGCTTCTGGTTTAAAGTAATTGAATTGTAATAGTTTTTTTTAGTATTTCCGTCATGGGCGTAGCTACATTGTTAAGGGGAGGAGACTAACAGCGGTCGAGGGAAAAAAGATTGAGTAATCTGAATTCTTTTTCTTACCTTATGCTAATGTCGGGTATAAATAAGACTCTGAAAACCGTAGTCAACAATAAGAAACAGAGGTTATCCTTTTCGATGGATTTACCTTCCTTACTATAGACAAGACGGCTAACATACTAACACGATAAAAATGTATTTTGCACGCCAAATATGGCAAATGTGAGAGAGTTTCCAATTCTGTACAACCTACAAACCACATTTGTGCAAATAAATAATTATGATTATGATAAGAAATTTCTTGTTTATGGTTAGGGTGGAACAGTCCTCTCACCTTATGTACGCCCATGATTTCCTTTGTTAATATCATCTGGTGCTTAGTACAAATGACGTGTACGTGGTGGATTTTTGAGCAATAATTAATTACACTAGTAAAATTTTATAATCATTTTTAGACGAATTAAGTGCATGCTAAGCCTTGTCCACACTAGGGTACGACTTGCGACTTTGCAGCTGGAAAATTGTAGGCTTACAAGCGCCCGCTACAGTCCCTAATATAGGGTAGAAGGATTGATATCTGAATTTGTCGCTTAGAATTTATGATTTTTCAAAATGTCCATAATTTGTATTACAACTTGACCTTAGTGTGGACGTGGCTTTACGCTCATTCTGTGTGACCGTCAGACCGAGTCAATTTATATAAGACGATTTATATATACGCTATAATTTCTTGTGTTCTTCGTTTTGAAGAAGTTAATTTAATAGACAAGCTTCAAACATACACGTTTTGATTATATGATCGAACTGGTTCGAGTATATAATCAAAATGTTTATAAAACTTTGATAACGCGATTTGGTATACTTGTGGCGCCATCTCTCGTCGAGTGACTAAACTTAGTGCATACTTTTATAATTTCGGCACATACAGTTCCTAAACAACGGATAAATTGTAATCGAATTCAATAAATAGATACTTAATATACAATATGTTACTCGAATAGTTTTGACAATGTAATGTTAACGTTCTTGATGCACAAATTGATACAGTTTTATGGTTATTAAGCGCTCGCTCGCGAAATTGCCCGCATGTACGACTTATTAAATTCTTACGCAAGTAGTTTTAAAAATTCTAATCGACTACTTTCACTGTTAAATTCATCTTGCGTAAAAGTCCTCTAAAATTCGGTCCAAAAAACAAGAATTTTAAACCGTGTTTTATGATTTAGTACGGTGCGAATAAGCCCACAAAAATATTTATACTTTAATTTATTTCTATGGATAATACTGTTTACTTGTACTGCTAAACTCCGGTCGTACGCCGAATACGTCGCGCGCATTCGGTTTAACCAAATTAGGTGACCAACTTAGTTTGTTTACATTAGGTCGGTTGCCGAACGCGTTGCCCACATTCGGTTTAACCAGGAAACAGGTATGACGTAACACTTTTCATTAGGTCGGTCTTCGCAAACGCGCTGTATTCGGATACGGCTATAGAATTGCCGTTTACATTGGTCGGTTATCGAATTCGTTTTTCAGGCGAATACGGTACCTGTGATTGCTTTTTACTTCCAGTGGAAGAAATGTAAACGAGTCGTTTGTAGCCGAAAACAGACAGTCGACCTAATGTAAACACGCCATAAGATATTCTGTTCGAAACAAAATATACGCTATAAAGATAGGTACTGCGCTGAAATTTACTGTTTAGTTAAAAAGTTGGCTTTAGTTGTAAATTAAGGACTATTTAAAATGATCATCGATAAAGATAGCTCGTGAAATAATAATAAAATTAAAATCGTAATTAATTGGCGGGATATGAATGTTCATATCTTCTATATTGTTTCCTGGAAAAGGCAATTAATTTAATAAATGTACTACAATTACAAGAAAACAATTATTAACTGTTTCAATTATTATAATTATTTATTTTAATTATTTTGGATTGTTAACGTGGGTTTTACTTGGACATTGGTCGTTGCATAAATTTCCAAAGCTTGAAGCACTCAGAATAATGATTACTATAATGAACAATTTACCAATTGTTTTCTTGTTGGTATTGTCTAGTGGGTTTATACAATTATTCTTGAAACATATGCTTACGACTACGATTGTACAATTATTGAACTTTTATACGAATGTCCCATTCCAAAGATCTTCGAAAAATCATGTAGGTACTACTTTTTAGTGAATGGATCATTGTTTCGCTTTACAACATTCTTTGAGGTGTTTTATGTGATATCTATACTATTTTATTGTAAATATTTCTGAATGGTTATGTGCGAATAAAATAATGGTTTATTCTTTTATATGGCGGTTTTATTTTTTTGCCCCTTCCGTAATTTAACGTACGGCACACAATTTGATAAATTTCAACTGCTAAATTGAGGCTTCAACACTTGTTAAGACAGCGACATGATCTGTTTATCGGTTCTTTAAGATCCATAATCATCAGTAACCAAATTTATAAAATTTATTTATACCAGCAGATCAAGCAGAGAGAGCAAGCATCTCTGCTAGTTTGATAAACAAGCAATGTTAATATAAAAACTCGACTTCATCAAAGACAAAATCATCCTTCGATTTGAGAGAATCAGTATGGCCTATAATCGACTTCAGGTAGTGCTACACTAAACGGTTTAGCTTACGTAGTAGATGTTTATGGGCGTCAGTCACCACTTATCAGGTGGACTATAATTATATTCATTTGCTATTTCAATCTTATTAAAGTTCTGGGTGAACTTTTGACATGAATTTTATTTGAATATAATTATCACTCATTTACGGTGAAGAAAAACATCGTGAGTAAACCTGCATATCTGAGAGATCTCTAAAAAAAAGTTCTCAAAGGTCTGCGAAATCTACCAATTCGCACTTGGCCAGCGCGGTGGACTATGGCCTAAAACTCTCATTCTGCGAAGACCCGTGCCCAGCAGTAGGACAATAATAGGTTGACGATGAACCATAATTTGTAAAATAAAAATAAAAGATAAAACCCTTAGTGGCTTGTCTCCATCTTCTTTTGGTGTCTTCTAAATAAATATGGAATAAAATAAAAAGTCGTAACATAATACATCAGCATTTATTTATCTTTTTATTGTAATTATCAGAATAATATACTGTTACTATATTCAGCGATCTACAAGATGAATTTAGATGTCGTAATTATAGACACAAAAACCCGAAGGTTCCGCTCAAAAACATGAATACACAGACTTGAAATTTACACATTAAATTAACTTATTCATATACAATTCGGTGGCTAGACACGTGGTGGCTTATACACGTCTAAATTATTTACTATAAACAGAATCATGCATTATCAATCAAAACACTGATGACTGCACTTTGGCCTTAAACACTACAATATTTGAATAATAATTATTTTACAAATTATTGGTATCCCCAATCTGTTTTAAATACATATTAGTGAAAGATGAATTTTGAAAATCATTCTAGCAATACATTTTATTGATAATATTGTAATAAATTCAGTAATAATCGAAAAAAATAAATGAAAAAATAGTTGTCTTTTATATTGAGCAAATTAACTTATCAAAATAGACCCGTAAAATATTGAACCAAAACGGTTTTATGTTAATTATGATATAACTTACATAATTTAGCTTCATAGAAATGGCGTG
>DWND01000120.1:0-12849 GCA_018250195.1 Cecropterus albociliatus | reverse complement strand
AAACACAATACATTTTTTATATCTGTCTGAACACCTTAATTTCTAGCAACTTATTAATCCCATAACATCATGCGCCTTGGCTTTAAACAGGCTTTAAGCGTACACCTTTTATTTTCTAAATATGTGTAAAAATGTATGCTAACACTTGTTTTTGTTACTTTTAAAATACATAGTTACATGCATTCCTGTATGCTTGCTAAAAATCACTCTCTATGAGTATGATGCAGAAGTTAAAACAGGCATAATTTAAAATATAAATACAAATAGATTAGTGGATATAAACACTAATATATAGTTGTTTGGAGAATAGTGTTCATGAGGTCAATAATGTATTTCGTTTAGTAAACATATAAGCACACTCCGATGTAAATATCTATTATATACAATTACACAATATATTTCCTCGTGAAACGTTTGGGTTAGAATTCAACATACTTACCCATAAAATCAGAGATATGATTAACAATATCATAATCTTACCAAAATTTGTTTCTTTTCACAGTTTCCTTCCTTGTATTGTTTTAATATAAATGAATCATATATAGGTACATATGTAGTTTTTCTTTGGCAATTTTCACTGTTCTTAAAGCTCTATTATTAACAAAATATCACAAATTTTCTTTAAAATAAACAAAATACAGACTATACACAAGCAGCCATTTTGGTTAAATGTCGGCCGCGCATGCGTAGTTCGGACTCACCCTTCAGCTTAGGGATGACGTTTTGACGTCCTTGTTTCGCTTTTATAAAATATATTGTGCTCTCTCTTTTCTTTGGTTACTCTTTTGTTACCCTCTATTGAAGGGACAAAGGGTCGATTTTCTACTGCGAGGGTCCGTCCAGTGTGAAGTTAGTACAGATCCGATAAAAGTTTTTGTTATTATTATTTCCTTACAAACTGTTTTTATTTAAGAAAAATGGTAATAATTTTAGCGTATCAACACATTATTTTAACTTAAATAATTTAGTACACTGTCTTTTAAACTTTTACCATAGTTTAATTTTTTTTATTATCATGAATTCTTTAACATTGAAATTCATGTACACAACAAAAAAGAAAGTTTTGCGTGACTGTAACTCGCCTTTCGTTGCGCATCGCATAAAAATTGTTAGGAGGACAGATAGCAAGGAATAATATAAATTACTTTTTTTTTTATTTTGTCTGTGTGCTCAAAATTGCATCATTTTAAAAATACTGAATTCAATTGAAAATATTAAATATACTATGTATTTATTTAATTATTGGAATTTAAAGTTGTGTTATTTATTTGAAACAAGTGCGAAACTGCGGTTCTTAACTAGTTTAGAATTAAATGGGTCAAGCCTATTGTCTACGCTGGTTCAGACTTAACAAATTTTTGGAGACTTCATTGAATACTTTGAGTACCTAGATTTCTTTACGACGTTAAACAAATGGTGTTAACCGAAATTTTTGTCTTTTATTTAGCTTCAACTTTGAAGTGATTTAATTATCAACGCTCCTAGGTATGAGTTTATTACGAAAACTACTTAAGGGCAGTGAGAGTAAATATGTACGCGGCGATGGTGAACGTATTTTTAAGAAACGTAATAAACTTGTCGTAATAACAAATCGATCACTGGAAATTCTAGCGCAAAACAAGTAACTTTTTTGGGGTTTCGTAGCCAAAAGGCAAAAATCGAAAACCTTATAGATTCGTCATGTCTGTCTATCCGTCTGGCCGTCGTTCTGTATGTCACAGCCTCTTTATTCGGAAACTATTCAGACTATAGAGTGGAGACTTGGTAGGTAAGAGTATTCTGTAAACCGCTTTCCGAATTTTGTACAAAAATACAAAATATATTAAACTTAGAGGGGGCTCTCCATATATAGAACTGCAATACAATTTTTTTTTCATCTTACATACACGTGTGGATCTATAGAAATCTATAGAAAGGTCTTCAAAAATTACATTGTGGTTTCTAAGACCATTTTTTCTCAAAGTCAATTGTAACCTTTAACTTTTAAACTAAGAGTGTGAAAAATCTGGATAAAACATATGTTGTAGATGTCAAGGAAAACTTTCAACGAAAATTGGTTCAAACAAGATATGGTTGACAGTTTTTGAGATATAGCACTTTTTCAAAAATATAATATAATAATAGCATAACTTTGTAATTCATACAAACACTATGAAAAATAAACTTATGTTGATAGTTGTAAAACTGTTCAACTTTTTTTTTTTCAAAAAAGCTATATTTTCTCTTCAAGATTTGTGAATAATAATGCTACGGAATCCTTCGCCGGCGATCTCCGACTCGCACTTGGACGATTTTATTTTTTAATCAATACTCTTTTTTTGCAGTTTGGTCCTGAAAAATACACTGATGAAAGACGCGCCAGCTCTGGCAGTGGAGATTCCCAGGTAATTATATCAGTGGCGTAGCATAGAGTTAGCTATCCAAGACGTAGGATTAATTTGCCGAGGCATGGGATGAATTTGCCGCTCGGCATGTAGGATGATTTTGCCGCTTGGGCTGTAGGATGAATTTCTTATCTAAGTTTGCTGCGATTGCTGAGATTGCAGGCCATTATAAGGAAAAGATGTGAAAGAAAGAGATATAACATTAATTCTTCATAAAAATAAATTTTATTCTCCTACAAAAGTTTTCATCTATATATCTATGTTTTTCAATAAAACTTAAGATTCATTTTTTTTTTTTTTTTTTCTGATGAAATTTATTTTATATTCCGTAAAATTATAATATACATTTATACACATATAGAAATAAGTTACCTAGATAGAATACTAAAATAATTCTTCAACGAATCAAGCTTTTTTGTTTCTTCATCATTAATCATCGTAAATCTACAACAGCTGGTGGACTACCATCGTCTGAAGAACCAGAGCTCGCTGGTGACCTCCGCGTCCACTCTCCAGGAAGACCTGGACCAGATCCAGGAATACGACTCCGACCCCGACCCCGACGACTACGACGGCGCGTCCACGTCGTACGACGCCAACTCTCTACAGTTCGACGAGACTTCGATCGCTAGTGAAGACTGGTCAGTCTACTGTGCAATGCTCAAGAAACCCAAGAAGACCAGGTCGAAAGACCAGCAGCTCAGCGACACTGATATGTGGAAGGCGACGAATCTCGAGGTGATGCAGGTGAGGTTTACTCTGAGAATAAAATATAGAGATTTCTATTTTTTCTTTTTTTAATTATCTTGACATAATTATGAAATATTTCTATGTGTGTGTATATTTATAATAAATAATAAAAATAGTAAAAAGGATACATAGATAACTTTGTAAGTAATTAATAAATAATTAGTTTTTTTTTTGTTTTAACTTATTATCTCGTTGGACATTTATTTTGACCTTTTTTGTCGCATTGAAGTAACAAACTAGCATGCAGTCAACCTGATGGTAAGTGGCTACTGCTGACCATGGACATTTGTAAGCTACTTCATATAGAACGGGGGTTCAATATGAAGGATGCGTTGCTACTTCAGAGGACTGAGATGGTCGCCTCATATAAAAGTGAGCAGGCAACCACACCTACCTACCACCTACACCTACCTACCTACGAAAATGCACGAGCTGCTTCACGCTAGAAATAGGAGTGGCGGTGGTACCTCTCCGGTCGAACAACATTGGTTCTACCACGTGTTAAGTGTGATGGGCTTCAGGTAAAGCCCTATATAGAGTTGGTTACAGATGATCATGAAATCAGTGATCACACACCATCCGGTGAATTGTGTACATATTTGCCACTGCAACCTTATAAAAACCACTGGAATTGCTGACCTGATACCTACTCAAGGGTTTTTGAAAACACGGACAAGAACATACTATCTCTTTTTAATTGGGGTGTACAATATAGAAATACGGAAAAAATATTTTAATGATAAATGTATATAAAGTACTAATGTATTGATTTTTTACGTTTGCTGCAAATAATAAAATTTGATGCTGTTACGACAAAATTATAACAAAAATATAATTTTGTTGCGTATTTCCGACAAATTCTTGTGTACATCAGGCCAGCAGATTCAAAGGCATTGCGAGTATTTATAATATACAATTTTATATACCTTGCGTTTATTAACAGTTATGTTGTTTAGCTTGCGAATATTAAATTGTATATATGATTGAGCGGCTTTAGTAATAACTAACTAATAATGTTGTCTTTATTTTTAATGTTGTCTTTCTTGAGGTTGGCATCTAAGGCCTATATGCTATACGCAATCTATGCAAAGAATAATAATAATAAAACCCAAATTATAAGCCTCTTTCTATATTTAAAATTTCGTAACAAACATTTTTGGTATTGATTTTATTGTTCCTCTATATTTGTATATATATTTATTCTATAACATTTTAGGAAAACCATTGGCAATCCTTTCAAAATTGTATTGGTAGTGTTTGAGTTCGTAGTGCTTTTTAGATTAGCACTAGAATTTTCCACTTTTTAGATCCCTAGATCACTCCCATTATTTTACGTAGAAGCAATAAAAAATATAGTCGCTCGACTTAAATCCAATTACGGATTTCCGACAAATGTTCAAACTATCCGACAAAAGTTCAATCTGTCCGACAAAATATTACTGCTTTCCGACAAATCAATTTAAACAGATACCTCCAGTCTAGTAAATTTTCGTTTACAATAAGTGTTTTACCGGACTTACCCTTATTTTCCGTCGATGCAAGGCCGAGTGTTTTTATAGAATACCGGGCGCATTCGAATAGAAAGCCCTAGAGGTATAAAAACCCTCGAGAGTCCAACAAAGCGGCCCCAGATTCCGATGCCGACTATCCCTGAGGAGTCATCGAAGGGCACGAGAGGGCTGAAAGGTCGCCGCTGGAAGACCTATGGACACTAAATAAATAAAATTTAAGTCCGTAAGTTTTTTTCCTTTGCTCCTTTTGAGCGTTTACAGTTCAAAGCCTTGCGAATCTGTGAAATGTTTTTGAGTTGATCACTTCGAGAGTAGGATGACAACTGAGTAAAATTCACAGCAGATAACATTAGGTTAGCCTGATAGTTTAACAGGAACGATTAATATGTCTGTTGCATATTAGTTCAAATATTTTATAAGCATTGTTTTTAGGGTTCCGTACTCAAACGCTGAAAATGGAGCTCTATTACAAAAGTCCGCTGTCCGGCTGTCTGTCACCAGGCAAACATGAACTGTGATAGCTAGACAGTTGAAAATTTCTCCGATGTTGTATTTCTGTTGTCTCTATATTGACAAATATATATTCAATGTGGGCTTCATACAACAGACGTGATTTTGTTGCCGTTTTTATACTTACTCCGCGCTCGCTGGGTAAGTGCGAATTAATGGACTTCTCACACTATTGAGAACTTCCGAATTAGCTCTATTTAATAGCATATTTATCGTCCCTAGGAAACTGTCGGGCGACCTAATGTGAACGGGCCCTTAGTAGTCGTAGGCCCTTAGGAATCCCACATCATAATCATCCTCATACTGCTTTCTTAAATTCATCACGAAAAAATCTTTTAAGAACCGACTTTAAAAGATTTGTCTGTAGATTTTTTTTTTCTTTTTCAAACTTGTACATGCATATTAACACAGAAAGAAAGAATTAGGTCTTAATAAGGCTAGTAATAAATTGGAAAAAAGATCTTGGGCGTATATAAGGGATAAACCCCTTAGGGGCCAGAAAGAAAAAATATATTAAAGCCATAGTTACACCTATGGGAAAGATGGTATGAAAAACAATCACCAGCCGAAACCAAAACCGAATATTTGGCCGAAACCGTAATTTTTATAGACTTATGAAATATACGTACACATTTCGCCCGGAATTCAGCGATTTACAGACCTATGGAAGTAGCAGGTCTAGTTACAACACTTTCAAATTACAAGTAGTACAAGAAACTAAATGTTGCTTAATTTTTTGAAATGAAAAAAATGTGTGTGCAATTTGCACATGGCAGAATTGAAACTTACAAGCCGACCAAGGTAACTAAACGAATGTCAAACGTGACGTCACTCGCAAGCTCGCAAGTACTGATGACAAAAAAATAGCAGTAATATTTTTTTATTTCAATGAAATGTAAATTTTAATAAATTTCGATCTTAATAATTTATACTTAACATTTAACGTTAACAACGTCTTTTTTAACATATTTAGGTTATCATTGTAACAGAAACTAATGAGTGCAACAAATTATTTTAACTTACTTATTTAATAGTAAATCTTGATAGATTAGGGAGTTTAGGTGCGAACGGTACTAGGACGTGTGCAGGGCATGAGACGTGACCGGGTAGGGAGACCGAATTCCTCCCCTTCGTTTAGTTGGTCGACTAGTATGTATAAATGTTAAGATGAGGTATTCCATCTCCTAGAGAATTTCCCGGGTGAAGAAGGTACCTTTCGAGGCCAAACATTCTTGTCCAACTACCCTTATGTCGACTTAGCTGTAGCGTATGAGAGACCAGAGGGTATGAGATCCTCGTTAACTAAAGGAAATCTCACGTTTTATTAGAAAAAATGATGGAAATCCATATTTATAAATTACTATGTGAAAATTAGGAGAGGGTGGAGTCTACTTATATACTAGGGATGGTCACAGAGGGGAGGGACAGGGTAAAATTTGTCAAATACATCATGTACTACTTACTACGTACTACATATGTACATGTACATGTAAGAATTATCAGAAATTATGTGCATAACTTATAAACAAAATAAAACAATCAAATATTACTCTTCTGTTATTTACATTAAATTTTGCTAGAATGAATCTAGTATCAATGTCATATTATGAAAAAATTTAAGGAAACATTCCCAATTTTAAGTGGATTTTTGTCAAGCATGCAATTTAAACTTTTGTCTTATAATCTTATAACATATTTTCTGTGAAAAATCGAAGTCTTCTTTTCATTTCATCCATCCATTAGCCTTAAGATACTGGAGCTACCTTTTATTGCTATATAAAAACAAATCGTTAAAAAAAATGAAAAAATAAGATATTATACAAACCAAAAAGACAAACCCGCTGAGTTTCTTGCCGGATCTTCTCAGTTGAGGTTGTGTTCTGATCCTGCGGTAGTGTAAAATATTGTAACTGACAATTTGTAAGTGCCCCCGTAGGCCTATGCAAAAATAAAGACATTTCATTTCATTTCATTTCATTTCATTTCATTATTGAATTAGTTTTATTTGAGACTGGTAAAGCTTGACAAATACAATGTCGTAAATATTTACAATCCGAAACTTGCTATAACTATCATGAAATATAGAGTCCAGGAATACACGTATATTGCTTCGTCGTCATCTTCAACCAATTGCTGTCCCATTGCTGAACGCGGATCTAAATATAGAACGAGAAGATTTAAGGCCATAGTCCCTAATTCGTATTGGTAGAATTTACACCTTCAGGAAGTTTTTTATATCTCTCAGGTGTATAAATTTCATACGGATGTTTTTCTTCACTTCAGAAACGAATTATCACAAGTATAACGACATTAACAAATGATCATAAATTTAAAATCCGCACATTTTGTCAAATAAGAGTTTCATGCCTTGGATATAAAACTTGAATATCCTGATTGAAAGGGCGAGTTTCAAATATTATCACATTTACTATTCCTCACATATATTTGTTTTTTTTTTTTTTATTTTATCAAGGAACTCGGTTAATAAATGGAATAAATCCAATTTGTAATATTTCAACGTAAACTTTATTTGCACAATGTAAAAACACAATAGATCGTTCCTTTTACTTTTAGTATCTGCCGGTATATCTACCTTGAAAATTGTTACAAATATTACCAAACTTTCATATTCAACTGTACTTGTAGTTTAGCGGACGACATGATTATGTACCTAACTAACTTTGTAACTGTAATTAAATTGAAAAAAAAGCATATCAAAAATAATTAATTTTAAAAGCTCCATTAGTTGCAAAAGCGACAGAGGTATACTTAATAGGGCTACAGTGTACAGAGATAATTAAGTGAAGCAATGTAATTACGTAATTTAAACTTATTTAATACTTACAGGCGCTTAGAATTAAGGGCCAACGCTATAATAGCTTCTAGGCAACAAACGTTCACGATTCACCACCAAAGACTATATCACCACTTGCATACCACGCCATCAAGTGGGATTTTAGTCAAGCATTGGCTTATAAAAGATACGAAATCGTAACTTAAATCTAAAATCTATCCTTACTATCATCAGATGTTAAATAAATATCTTATCAATGTCTTAAATCTTAACTAATTTGTAATTCATATTCTGCTTTCGTATCCGGACGTTGTGGCCTTCAATCTACCGTAAGGTGGCGATTAGGCGTTCAGAGTAATGTAAGTAGGCGCCTAGTAATTAAATTGAGTCGATTAATCATATTATTCTTAGTTTCATACAACTGCTGTAGTTAAACATTTTGCGGTCTTTAAAAATGTCAATAATTATTGTACCTTTTTTAAAGGAAATTCATGTTTGTTGCTAAAAGAAGCTTAATATGATGCCGACAATTGTAATACAGTGCGTTTGTAAGGTATCAAATATGTAGGTTTAACTGCCAAAATAAATCAAAATTTAACAGAAATGATATTTAATTTACACAAAGTATGAAATAACTAAATAAAAGACTTTATGTGTGGTTAAGTGCAATATAATAATTAGAGCCAAACAAAGTATATTATTGCGAATACTTTTTAACAATGTTGAGTTATGGTTCAACATGGAAAAGGAACAGTTCGTTGTAAATAGAAAAGCGATCCTAGCAAAAGGTCATAAAAAAGGCTAATAGAATTGCAATGTTACAACAATGGAAACACCTTTCATCGATATAAACATAGATTGAATTTGAAAAGGACAGACAAACAGACGCCCTACAACAGTTGAACGGAGTGAATTGTCACAGAATAGTGAACGGCGGTATGCAAAATGTGTCAGGGATCCAATGCCCCTCATTTCGCGATATCAATTACTATCAGTGCAAATGTATGAAAATTACTTAATTGCGGCCTGGCCCTAGGACATTCACAGATTTGCATGGAACGCTCTTGTACGATCAGATCCAGTTCTGTATTAATTTATGGAATTAGTGTAACACATTCGTTTTATTCATGTTTTTATGTATATTACGTTTTTATTGCAAACAATAGTAAAATATTCATTATCGACGTCAATGCATAATCAGATATTTATCTTTTTCTTACTCTTTATCTTTCTACCGATTATTATTTATAGAAAGCTGCTTGAGAGAATTTAATACCAGGACAAAGACGAAAGATATACCACTTTCAACGACACGAAATAAATAAAGAAAACGAAAAAACATGAGTAACAAGTCTTGTCATGTACAATTGCTCAACATTTTAACGACTTTTTTTATAATATAGACGTAGCAAACGAGTATGCAATCCATCGGACGGTAAGTGCGCATTGCAACCCAAGAACATGCCTAAAAACCCCATATATAATAAGTATTACTTCAGGTTGGCCACAGATGCGTTTCTACCCCTTAGGTCTAAGTTTTAGTCTAGAATAAGTATGTTTAAAAGGTGTGGTAAGGCTATGTTATACACATATTTGCTTGTAACTTGAAACCTTGCGCCAAGGAAATTATGAAATTATTATCGTGCAATTTTACAGAACAAGTAGCACACGAGTCCATTATAGATAAGGCGCAAGTTATCATGGACCCTGTAATGTGGCACGGTGTATCGAAACAGGAAAAAGTGAACGCGAATGATTTAAACGCGACACACTAACACTAAACTATGGGAAAATCAGTGCACTTCGAAACACTTTACATTATGTAAGACAATAATTCAATTTACCAACGACCTACTTGAGCTTTAGAACATTTCTGATTAAATTCCACGACTTGTACAATCCTATCCATTGAATTAGAATGATATTATACACGCTGACGTATCAGAGATGAAACATAATCGGGCCAAGAGATCAACCTTGATGGATGCCCATAACGAATAAGTAGTTCATTGACGATTATAAACATAATACAGGAAAATCAAAGGCTCAACTAAGATGATAAAGATACACTTCAAAGAACAGTAAAAAAACAATCGAGAAAAACAACCGAAAATATTTGTCGAAGCAACGAAATCGTCGCGACGATGCTCAAACAAAAATATTTGGCTTTGTCTTTCAAATGTCGACTGCTTGTCATTAGGCGCTTTTCTCTCATCGCCCACTTCGAACCTTGACCAGAAATTTCCCATCCTTGAGAACTGATGACTGTTGTTGTGTAACGTGACTTGGGAACTCAGTCGAGTGTCATGTGATTTCTTAATGAGTATGTGTAAATTTTTAACGGTACCATTCAACAAATATTATTAATACATTAATTAATAACCAAAAATGCTCTTGAATTTATAAAATACTAGCTTTTTACTGCGACGCCGTCCGCTTCGGTCACCCGTAATCGGTCATAAACTGTTTAACCAAATTCAATGAAATTCGACCAGTAATTTTTGATTGAAATATTTAAAAACTAGATTAATACAAAAGTATACGAGGAACTACCCTATAACGTACATTGTATGACAGAGTGACTCTTACTGCAAAAATAATAGCATTTAATACAATAACAGGTACCATGGAATAACAATGCAAGTAAACACAGCTAATGTGTTATCGGAGAAATATTTCTATTATAATTGCCGCAACTGTATTAATCACAGCTTATTGTTCAATGGAACTGCAGAGAATGAAAAAGTCCTACGCGACACTTTAATCTCTCAGGATCGTATTTTAATCTTAAGAGTTGAACAACGGTCCATTTTGAAAAATCTTTTGTTTGACAAAATGATTCCCATCTACATAATGTATTGTACTCAAATTGGAAACTATCTTTAAAAAATGAAAATTTGTGACTTTTTCTTACTATATTTTCTTCGTTTTTTTCTAAGTTTCTTGCGTGCCTCCGTAGATTTGCAAAATAAACACGTCATTTCATTTATCGGGCAGATAAAGTTTATTAAAATAATTTATCTAGCTACGAAATTATTTGCTGAATAATCGTGATAATCATGAATAACTTCTTCAAATAAATTAACGTTCAAGACAAATGTAATGAAACTCCCCTTACAAAGTTCTATGAATCTTCAGTAAAATGTTTAAAACATTAATACACCTCACAAACGCTATTATCAATTGATTTTACACAAACAAAAACAATACCCACATACCTTATTCACTCTCGCCGTATCAAAGTACCAGGGCGGCAGAAACATCGAAGTAGTAATACTCCTTCGAAATTTCCCAACAACCGGTCCGGACCTTGTAACGATTAATCGATTGTACCCAGATCGCCACATCGGAGCAGCGTCAATGTCAGTGAAAGTGCGCATCGATTTTCTAATCCTCGCTTCCGATGACCGCCGAGACCGCAGTGTGAGATGAACAGTAAGTCATACGTGTTTGTTATTGCTATAACGCTGTTTGGTATAACTGGTTTATCGCAAAAAAATGTATAAAATATCTTATTATGTTTGGAAGAGCAAATGAAATCCAAGAAATAACAGCATTATAGAGCTATAACACCGTAAAGTTCACTAATTAAGGATTCATTATTTTTGTGTAGATAATAATCAGGATTAGTGTCTTCATACATATGTTCAGAAAGTGACGGGTCTTATAATTAAAGATGGGTTAAAAAAGTGTTGATGTGGCTCTACTTGCTGCAAATCATATCGTTATAAAAATCACAAGATTCTTGTGATTGACATACCATTCCCATCCAACTGTGGCCAGCCTATGCCCATCAGAAGCTCGTTTGGTACGTCCGCGCGGACGAAACAAACAGTTACGCAATTACTCCACGATGTTATAATGACGCGATCTCGGGTTACATGTGAGGCGATAATGAGTCGCCCGGGGTTGTCTGATCGTCGGTCGCCGGTCGTCGGTCTTTACACCGGGTTTCAGCTTCAAGATTATGCAACGCGATCAAAGGAAACTTTAGATGCGTCTACTTTAATTGTTGTCTCAAGCGTAATGACGGCACAGTGGACTTTGGTATTAATTAAATTAAGCCATACATACATAACTGCACATGCATCCTGTAATTACTTACCTATCAGTCATTAATCATCACATTACAAACAGTCAAACAGGCGTAACTTGAAATTGTAGTGCTAGTTTTAAATACCTATAGATTATATATACAACTAGGTGTTATGTTAACAGAAGAAACAAAAGAAAGGATTTAATAATTTGAAAGTATTTCTTATAACGTATTCTATCATCCAGCGAATATAAACAGGACAATTTCGTGCTGGAAAAGATCAATCATAAACGGTTCGTCCCGTTAATAAAGGTGCGAATTAAGAAATTCCCAAAAGTTTGTTATTTTCACAAAATGCAAATTTCGCATGCATTACGTCTCTTATACTCTCACTATGCGATACGACGTATTTTTGAAAGTGACCGTCCACCATTTGCTCAGTTATCGATCATCTGAACACCATCGGGCCCTTGACATTCACCTACCTTTCTTCGATGGTTGTTTGTGGTGATTTTCCGGTTGGCAAGAAAGTGGCATGACGTCACTATTCAGTTGACCGCGAACTTCGTGAAGTTATAAAGTAATATACAAAACAACTTTTATAATATTGTGCATATACATTCATGAGGTCTAAAAACATAGTACTACGTATAAGTAGTTGCTTATGTATGTATAGTAGGTATGATGTTTTTATTATTCATCAATTTTAAGAAATATGATTAAATAGTTTACTTTGAAGTATCGTCTAATATTCGTCTAATTTTGATGACTTTTATCATAATAACAAATTACGCTTTTTTACGCTTTCTACACTCATAGCCCCACACTAGGATTTTCTCCTGTGTCGTGGGTGCCATGGACACA
>DWND01000119.1:0-12870 GCA_018250195.1 Cecropterus albociliatus | reverse complement strand
GGCGAGGGGCGTGGCCAGTTACTTCTATGAGGTAGGTTGCCGCGCGGCTCACTCGCGCGGTCGGCTCCACGCGCTGCGGACGTTGACGAAATTGAATTTCTTTAAACGTATTACGCGCACATTCGACTTCGTTTTTATAAAAAGTTTATTTTTCAATTATAGTTCTTTATCTTTTTTCTTTCAAACTGTTAACTGTCAAGTTACATTCACAACAAATTTTTGATTTATTATTTCTAAAAAAGTTATCTTCAGATTATTATTATTATTATTACTTATCGTTTTTATAAAAAAGGTTATTTTTCTTTATAATTCTATAGTTTTTCTTTATCATTTTCAATACAAGTTATTTTCAAAACAAATTTTTGGTTTATTATTTCTAAAAAACTTCGCTTCAAAACAATTTTTTGCTTAATCTTATTTTTTATAAAGTTCTTTTCAGAATTCGTTTATTCTTTAATGTTTTCATTGAAAGTTCTCTTCAGAACTAATTTTTATACTTATTACACAAAAAACTTCATCTCATCACTATTTTTTGTTTTATAATTTCTATAAAAAGTTATTTTTAGAACTACTTCGTGCTTTATTTTTTTCTTTAAAAAGTGGTTATCAATACTTATCGTTTTACAAAACAGATTATTTTTCTTCATAATTCTTTACTTTTTTCGTTATCATTTTCAATACAAGTTATTTTCAAAACAAATTTTTGGTTTATTATTTCTAAAAAAGTTATCTTCTTAAAAACTACTTTTTTATACTTCTTTCCCTAAAAACTTCATCTCATCACAATTTTTTGTTTTATAATTTTTATAAAGAGTTATTTTCAGATTTCGCTTAATCATTTCCATTAAAACTTATTTTAAAAACTACTTCGTGCTTTATTTTTTCTTTAAAAAAGTGCTTATCAATACTGCTCCTTACATTAGTATTTCTATCTAAATTTCTTCTCAGGAGTATTGTTTGATTGTTTCAATCAAATAACCATTTTATCCCGCTAAATTAAATAACGTCAGCATGCCTAAAAGAAAATCACAACTATCTAAACATACATCCCAAACACGAGCGGCTATAGTACGCCGACTGGGAGAAACTCCCTCTGAGAATGCTCAGCGTCTTGCGAGTCAAAGAGAGTACCAATCGCAAACGCGCGCTGGAGAATCTAGCACTGAAAGGTCTCAGCGTCAGGCTAATCATAGACGGTATATGTCAAATGTACGTGATAGGGAGTCTAGCGATGAATGTTCACAACGGCTTGCCAACCAAAGAGCAATTACTACTAAAGGACGTGTTAGGGAGTCCAGCATCGAAAGGTCTGAGCGACTGGCTAATCATAGAGAGTATATGTCAAATGTACGTGATAGGGAGTCTAGCGATGAACGTTCACGACGGCTTGCCAACCAAATAGCAATTACTACTAAAGGACGTGTTAGGGAGTCCAGCACCGAAAAGGCTGAGCGACTGGCTAACCATAGACAGTATATGTCAAATATACGTGATAGGGAGTCTAGCGATGAACATTTACGACGGCTTGCCAACCAAAGAGCAATTACTTCTAAAGAACGTGCTAGGGAGTCCAGCACCGAAAGGTCTGAGCGATTGGCTAACCATAGACAGCACATGTCAGAAATACGTGACAGGGAGTCTATCACCGAACGTTCGCAACGACTTTCTAGCCAAAATATAAGAACATCACGAGCCCTCGCTGGCGAATCTAGAGCGGAAAGAACACAGCGACTATCTAACCTTAGACAGCATGTGGCAGACGTACGCGCTAGGGAGTCTAGCGTCGAACGCTCACAGAGGCTTACTGCTACAGCACACAGACAACGAACATTTAGAATGCGCAATCGAAGTGCACCTCATAGTAATAGATCGGCCTTCAGTTATGATCCCAATATCGATTATGCTAAACAGAATACAGTGGCAATTAGGGCAATGTGTAAAATCTGCCCTAAGTGTTTTGCAAAAAAATGGAATGATGAACCAAATGGTATGTGCTGTGCTGCAGGTAAAGTGATGCTCCCTGATATTGAAGAGCCACCACAACCTATAAAAAGTCTCTTGACAGGTGGTCACCAGTTATCTGCACATTTTTTGAACAATATTCGTAGATATAATACACTATTTCAAATGACTTCGTTTGGTGCTAAAGAAATCCGAGAAGGAAACTTTATGCCTACTTTTAAGATAGAAGGTCAGATTTATCATTTAATTGGTAGTATTCTTCCTCCGTCAGGTCAAAATCCGCAATTTTTACAGATATATTTCATTTCTGATGCGGACCAACTTTCTTTAAGATCAAACATTGCCCCAACCTTAAAAACAGATTTGATCAGTGAATTGCAGACTTTATTAAATAGCCATAACGAATACATTCGCAGTTTTAAATACAATTTACAAAGTAACTCTCTATCAGATACCTTAAAATTAATAATTCACGCCGATCGTAGACCACAAAATCAACATCGAGGAAGATACAACTCGCCTACAACAAACGAAGTTGCCGTTCTTTTAGTAGATGAAGACAAAGGACCTAGAGATATAGTGTTACATTGTAAAGATGGCCAACTAAAAAGAGTGTCCGAATTGCATCGCGCTTACGATCCCTTGCAGTATCCACTGATGTTTGTGAAAGGAGAAGATGGCTATTATTTGACAATACAGCAACAAGGTTCTGCACAAAACAAAACAGTTTCCTGTATGCAATTCTATGCATACAGACTAATGGTCAAAAATAACAGTTTCAATACTATACATCATTACCGAGATTTATTCAGTCAATACTGCGTCGATATGATGGCTAAAATGATATCGGAAAGATTGAATTTTATATGTCGAAACCAACAAAAATTAAGAGCTGACGATTATATACACTTAAGAGATGCTCTAAATAGGGATGCTAATGTAAATGCTGCAAATATTGGTCAACACGTTATCTTACCCTCATCTTTCACGGGTTCGCCGCGATACATGAATGAAAAAACGCAAGACGCGATGACATACGTGCGAAAATATGGAAGGCCTGATTTATTTGTTACATTCACTTGCAATCCTGAGTGGGAAGAAATAAAGCAAGAACTTTTTTCTGGCCAACGGTCTTACGACCGGCATGACATTATAACAAGGGTTTTCCATTTAAAAATGAAGAAACTTATTAAACTATTTACTAAAGAAGAAATTTTCGGAAAAGTAAAATGTCATATGGCCAGTGTTGAGTGGCAAAAACGAGGGTTACCGCACTGTCACATATTGTTTTGGCTAGAAAATAAAATACAACCTGACGAAATTGACAAAATTATAGTCGCTGAACTACCAGATAAAGAAAATGATCCGGTGTTGTTCGACATTGTAACCAAAAATATGGTACACGGACCATGTGGGGAACAAAATCCAACATCACCATGTATGAAAAATGGCTTATGTTCCAAGAAATATCCACGTCGTTACGTCACTGATACGCAAACCGGGGAGGATGGATATCCTGTTTATAGACGCCGAGACGTTGATAATGGCGGTCGGATAGCTACTTTGAGTATTCGTGGAAGAACAGTTACTATAGACAACACATGGATCGTCCCGTACTCTCCAATTTTGTGTCGAACTTTTAATGCCCACATTAACGTGGAATACTGTCATTCTGTTCAGGCAATAAAATATGTATGTAAATATATAAACAAAGGATCGGATCAGGCAACGTTTGGTGTCGCAAATGCTCAGGATGAAGTCGAAAATTATATAAACGGGCGGTACATAAGTACATCGGAAGCAATATGGAGATTGTTGGAATTTCCTATACATGATAGACACCCCACCGTTGTGCAGTTGGCCGTACATTTGGAAAATGGCCAACGAGTATACTTTTCACCAGACAATGTCCAAAGAATAGTGGAAAATCCACCAAAAACAACTCTGACAGCATATTTCGATCTGTGTAATTCTGACAATTTCGCAAAAACGTTGCTGTATCACGAAGTTCCCCAGTATTATACTTGGGCTAACAACAAATTTTCACGAAGAAAACGGGGACAAAACGTATCTGGACATCCCGGAATAAAAAAAGATGCTGCTTTGGGAAGAGTATACAGTGTCCATCCTGCTCAGTCTGAATGCTTCTATCTCAGAATTTTGCTTCACCACGTACGTGGCCCCACCTCATTTCGGGACTTAAAAACTGTGAACGGAGTTGTCAAAGAGACATACCAAGCTGCCTGCCGAGAAAGAGGGTTATTAGAAAACGATAACCAATGGGAGAACACTTTGAGAGAAGCCTCGATTTCTCAATATCCTTTAAAGCTGAGGGAGTTATTTGTGGTGATACTATTATTTTGTTACCCATCTGAACCACTCAAACTTTGGGAAAACTTCAAAGATAATTTATGTGAAGACATAAGGTACAGAATACGACAACAAAATCAAAATTACAGTTTAACCTTTAATGATGTTATTTACAATGAAGGTTTATTACAAATAGAAAATAAACTCTTAGAACTGAATGAGAAAACCTTAAGTGATTTTGGTTTACCTTCACCAATTCGATTACATAACAATACACCGGATGTAATACTAACACGTTTATATGACAACAATGAATTGTCACTTTTTGTTAATGAAAATTTACCGAAATTAGTTAGAGATCAAAGGCAAGCTTATGATACAATTGTTGACAGTGTGGAAAATGCTAGGGGTAAAATATTTTTTTTAGACGCCCCAGGAGGCACTGGGAAAACATTCCTCGCAAATTTAATATTAGCAAAAATAAGACATTCCGGTAAAAATGCGTTAGCTGTTGCTTCTTCGGGGATTGCCGCTACTCTATTAAATGATGGAAAAACAGCGCACTCCACCTTCAAGCTACCTCTGAAAGTATCGTTGGAACATCAGTCAGTATGTTCCATACGCAAAAACGGACCGCTCGGCAAATTTTTACAACAAACATCGTTAATTATATGGGATGAATGTACCATGAGTCACAGAGCTCATGTTGAAGCAGTGAATCGAACGCTCCAAGACCTCAAAAACTCTGATGCGGTCATGGGTGGTGTTACTTTTGTGTTTGCTGGCGATTTTCGGCAAACGCTGCCTGTAATAACAAAAGGAACACGTGCCGATGTCATCAGAGGATGCTTAAAATCATCTTCCTTATGGAATTTTGTTGAAACTCTCAATTTACGAACAAATATGAGAGCCCATTTGAGTGACAACTACGCCAATGACTTTCCGCAACAGCTACTCAAACTTGGAGAAGGAAAAATTAACTCCCCTACTACGAACAGTCCTGGCACTGAAATTGTACTTGACCATAGATTGGGTCATATATTGCATAGATTAGAACATCTAATAGATGCAATATATCCCAATCTTGAGAATTTATTACAAAGAAATTATCATTGGCTTTGCTCGAGGGCAATAGTGTCACCCAGAAACGATGCAGTAAATGAAATAAATAAACTCATTTTACAGAAAGTTCCCGGTCAAGTCAAACTGTATAAGTCAATTGACACGGTGTGTAATATTGAGGATACAGTACACTATCCTCAAGAATTTTTAAATTCTTTGAGCCCTTCTGGCCTACCACCTCACGACCTTATCTTAAAAATTGGCATTCCTATCATGCTGTTAAGGAATTTGAGCCCCCCCAACATGTGTAATGGTACAAGGCTGCGTATTAAAGAATTGCGGGATAATATAATCGTGGCAACCATTCTCACGGGGCCAGCAGTGGGACAACTTGCTCATATTCCGCGGATACCCATGATTCCTACAGATTTGCCTATATCATTTAAAAGGCTGCAGTATCCAGTCAAGGTTTCTTTTGCTCTCACTATAAATAAGTCCCAGGGTCAAACATTCTCTCTGGTGGGCATTGACTTGAGAAAAGAGTGTTTTTCCCATGGGCAGTTATATGTTGGTTTATCTAGGGTTGGATCGGCAGAAAAACAATACATTTTGCTACCAGATAATAACACTACATCTAATATAGTATACAGAGAAGTATTAAACAAATAAAATAAGTTAACGAGCAAAACCGTGCCCATTTCGTTGGTGATTAAAATATTGGTGCGCCTTAATACTAAGCGTCAGGGATTTGTTACCCGACTGACAGTTATGTTTTTATCGCTCATGTATGTCGAGTACCATATTTCCATTTGAGTGCCAATTTGGCGTAACATTTATGCTCTATTATGTAATGTCTTGGTGTAACTATGAAACCGTGTTTCAAGTGAATAAGTAAAATAATTATGATTGATCATGTTATCTGGCGGCAAAATGCATTGATTTTTTCTGCAGAACCAATTTGAAATAATTGAACATATTATTAACCATGGGAAAACTCTTTTTTAAAATCAATGCCCACGTAGGCAAAGGAGACCTTGAATGGATATATCAACCATCGAAATGATATGGACAAATCTGTTGGTTGGATCGGTTGGTTGGCTGCGTGAATCGTCACGATTATGTTATCCCGTAATTCTTTTATATGCCAAGTTATGTCATTACACATATGGGACTGCTGAAGTTCCTTAACAGTATGATAGAAATGCCTTTTTTTAATAAAAGGGCATGAGTTGGTTGGCCCGAGGCGCTCTGAGAATTTTAAAAGTCTTAAAAATATTGTAGAGTATCTTCAATATTACATAAAGTGTCAATTAACTTGCACTGTTTGACCGAGAAATTTTCTGGAAACAATTTTATTTATTTCAATCACTGTATCTTTTTTTGGACACAATATTGCCCTCGAACAAAGCCAATGATAATTTTTTTCCAATAAATTCTCAAGACCAAAGATATATTGCGTTTATTATGTGTTCTAATCTATGGACAAGCTCAATTTCAGTGACAGTACTTTTTATTGTAGGATACCAAACTTTTACTTCTACAACTTTGAGCAGTTGTTGCGGAAAGTCGTTGTTGTAGTTAGCGCTCAAATGGGCTCGCATATTCTTAAATGCAGTAACACCACCTATGGCAGTATCTGAGTTTTTGAGGTCTTGAAGCGTTCGGTTTACTGCTTCAGATTGAACTTTTTCCTGGATTGTATTTCTTTTACCAACACCAATTTCCCATTGAATGTTTTCCCTGTGACTCTTCGGGCCTGCAGAAAAAGTATTTAACCTCTAATTCAACCTACCACCCTGTCAATAATTGCATCATAACGTTACCTTTGATCTCTGACTAATATCGGTTAATTTTCATTATCAAAAACTGACAACAACATTGGTGTCGTACGAATATTTCAGATAAAATTTGGTTTGTGACAGAGTCATCATTTTTATATAGGCTGTCGTGTAAGGAAAAAACACTAACAGAAACATCACCCAATAGCGCCGTGGTCTCTGTAATATACTTATATCGTATAATATCTTTTTAACCATACGTCAAAAAGGTCAGGTGTTTTAAATCTATACTAATATTACAAAGAGGTAAAGTTTGTAAATTTGTGAGTTTGTAGGGGCTAATTGCTGGATATCCTGAACTGATTTTGAAAATTCTTTATTGGAGTCACAACTGGCCAGTTTTTTCCTTACACAACACGCCAGCCTATATAAAAAAGAATAAATTTGTGACCAAGCTGATTTATATGTCATTTTTGTACAATAGTTATGAGTTGATGTTTTTGATAACAAAAAAATTACCAACTAATAGTTACCAAATTAGAGATCAAGGGGAAGCTTATAATGCAATTACTTCTACTACTACCTATAATGCAATAATTTTGTAAAAGAAAGATAATCCGGGAAAATGAACTTTTACTTCTCCAGATATTGATTCAAATGTATTAAATAAGTAGCTGTGTCCTGCGGTTTCACCCACATTAATTAGAGAACAATAGGTACCCAAAATAAAATACTATACAATAATATATATAGGGAAAAGTAACCTAACTATGTATTTAATACTTAGAACGTTATAAAATCCCAACTGAAAAATACGATAAATCATATTATGTAGGTACTTAGATATGTCGCCTCTTACGGCAAGCGGGGGATGACGTAGCCCTATTCCTATCCTGGAACTACCCTTCTGGCCTACCACCTACAGACCATATATGGCATAATTGGCATTGATGTCATGTTATTGAGGAACTTAAGCATCCCCAATATTTGTAAACATACCATTTTTTTTAGCCCAACGAAGTGGGCACGGGTCTGCTAGTTTACAAATAAAATTAAACATAAAATTAATACAACTGACGAAATACCTGTGTATACTAAGACTTACAGATACCCTTTCGTACATAGACAAGAGGTTCAGGAACAAATTTCGAATATGTTAGCGCAAGGGATCATTCAGCCCTCTCAGTCAGCATGGAGCTCCCCCATTTGGGTTGTTCCTAAGAAATCCGATGCGTCAGGGCAAACAAAGTGGCGTATCGTAGTAGACTTTAGAAAAATAAATGAAAAAACCATAGACGACAAATATCCCATCCCCAATATTAATGACGTCTTAGATAAATTAGGTAAATGTCAATATTTTACGACATTAGATCTTGCAAGCGGATTTTATCAGGTTGAGATGGACCCATCAGATATTCCAAAAACTGCTTTTAACGTGGAACATGGTCATTTCGAGTTTCTACGCATGCCCATGGGCCTCAAAAATTCACCATCAACATTTCAACGGGTAATGGACAATGTTCTAAGAGATCTTTTAAATGTAGTTTGTCTTGTCTATCTTGACGATATCATTGTTTTTAGTGTTTCATTGCAAGAACACATACTTAATTTAGAAAAAGTCTTTCAACGCCTGAGAGAATCTAATTTCAAGATTCAATTAAATAAATCCGAATTTTTAAAATTAGAAACACCATACCTAGGTCATATTATTAGTAAAGACGGCATTAAACCCAATCCTGACAAAATCGAAGCTATTGAAAAATTTCCTTTGCCCAGAACCTCTACCGAAATAAAACGTTTCCTTGGATTAATTGGTTATTATAGAAAATTCATCCCAGATTTTGCCCGTATAACAAAACCATTGACACAGTGCTTGAAAAAAGGCTCCAAAATTAACCCCCATGACGGTGAATACATTAATTGTTTCGAAAAATGCAAAAGACTTTTGACTAATGACCCAATTCTGCAATATCCGGACTTTACCAAGGACTTTATACTTACTACTGACGCTTCAAACTTTGCAATAGGTGCTATTCTTTCACAGGGATCAATAGGCAGCGACAAACCAATAGCCTACGCCTCGAGGACTTTAAATTCTAGTGAAATTAATTTTAGCACCATAGAAAAAGAACTTTTGGCAATTGTATGGGCCACTAAGTATTTTAGACCATACTTGTACGGTAGGAAATTCAAAATTGTAACCGACCACAAACCTTTGCAGTGGGTCATGAGTCTTAAGGAGCCCGGATCTAGACTGACTCGTTGGAGACTGAAACTAAGTGAATTTAACTTTACTACGGTATACAAGCAGGGCAAAACTAACACCAACGCTGACGCCCTGTCCCGTATCGAGATAAATATCGAAGATTGTTACTCTATAGCAGTAAACCCAACTGAAAACCCTCCATCTGTATCTGGTTCCAGCACAGCAACAGCTGGTTCTACTACAGATACAGCCAGTTTTAATAATATAGGAAATTATTTATCTAGTGACGCAGCAGATCCCAATATTGATTTAACCAACTCCATAAGTGACGCAGATAATTTATCTAGCACTACAGCTCATACAAGTTTAGAAAATCCCATTTTACAAATTCCTATATCTGAAGATCCACTTAATAGATTTAATCGACAAATACGCATCAATGTAGTAGGTGACATGAAAAGCAGACCAACTGTGACAAAACCATTCGACGGTCACACTTGTACAAATATTCAAATATCGGAATCTAACTTTGAAAATGATATCATTGAGGCAGTGAAACAATTTGTTGATCCCAGAATAAAAACGGGAATAATAGTTAATCCATTATCAGCGATGTATAAAATTATTCCCATTATTCAAAATAAATTTAAAAGTTTGGCAATGAACATTGTCTTTACCAAAATTGAATTAGAGAACATAAAAGAGTATTTAAGGCAGCAAGAAATTATACAGAAATACCACGAGGGTAAAACGAACCATCGCGGTATCACTGAAACATACTTAGCCCTATCTTCAAGATACTTTTGGCCTAAAATGAAAGACAATATAGCTAAATATATAAATGAATGTAACGTGTGCGGCCAAGCTAAGTATGACCGTAACCCTATCAGACAAAAATTTAATATTGTTCCACCCCCAACTAGACCATTTGAAATAGTTCATCTTGATCTCTTTACGGTTCAAAATGAGAAATTTCTCACAATAATAGATGCCTTCTCGAAATACGCTCAAGCGTATCATCTGAGAGATGGCACAGCTTTGAGTGTTGTCCAAGCTCTTTTATTATTCTCTACTCATCATGGCCTTCCGCTGACTATTGTAACCGACCAAGGTACTGAATTTAACAACCAAATATTTTACGAATTTATCCGATTACACAAAATGCAACACCATAAGATCCTGGCTCATGCCCCGAATGAGAATGGTATGATTGAGAGATTACATTCCACTATTCTAGAACATCTTAGAATATTAAGACTTAAAAGTCCAAAAGAACTCGTCACGAATTTAATGCCATATGCTATATTAGGATACAATAGTTCAATACATAGTTTTACTAAATGTAGGCCCTTCGAATTAATTACCGGACATTTTGACCCACGAGACCCAATAGATATTAGCATAACCGAACAACTACTTCAACAGTACTTACAAGATCATAAGAAAAAAATGGAACAAGTTTTTGAAATTATTAATAAAACCGCTTTACATGACAGAACTGTACTTACCGAAAATAGGAATAGGAACAGAGAATCCGAGAAAGTATATACGACCGACGAACAAGTATTTATACGTAATCCTTTGGCAGATAGGCAAAAATTGGCCCCCCGTTTTAGTCAGGACACAGTCCTTGCAGACCTGCCTGTGTACATTTTCACCAAAAATAAACGTGGCCCGGTCGCAAAGGCAAGGCTTAAAAGAGGTCCTAAGAATCCCGTCTTGTTACAGAATATTAATGACGATCCTGCTCCATCTGACGCGCGGGCAAGATGTAACGATTGATGCGTTGGACACCGGACCAGGACTTCTACCTTTTAAACTTGGAACTGCAAAAATTGTATCTCACTACCACTCGTTCTTAAATTACGTTGACCTAAAAGATATTCATTCCGAAATAGAGTTGGTAAAATCTCAGATATCTAGCTTTAAACCAGTTTTAAATAATAAAACTTTATTTCTTTTTAATCCTCATCTTGAACATCTAAGTGACAAACTCGAAAGAATTTCTAATCAATTACAAACTTTTGAACCAAATCGTATTAAAAGAGGACTCATAAACGGGCTCGGCTCAATTATAAAAGGGATTTCCGGTAATTTAGATTATACAGATGCTGTTAGATATGATAATGCTATACAGATTCTTGAAAAAAGTGAGTTAAAATTAGAAACTGAAATTAATAATCACGTTTCTTTGCACAAAAAGTGGATTTCAGAAAATTATAAAATAATAGACAGTTTAGAAAAAAATCAAGAAAAAATAGATAAAGTTCTTAAACTAATTATTGAAGCTGATGCCAATAGGGAAACTGACTTAATTAAATACGCACATATGGCACAGCATCTTTTAATTTTAGGAGACAATATTGATGATTTATCTGAGGAATTACAGAAGTTAGAAAATACACTGTCCTTTATTCGCACATCAAGTACACCTCATTCTATCGTTAGTGTAGCAGAAATAAAAAGTATATTAGATAAGATGAAGCTTCTTTATTCAAGTAAAGAAATTTTAGAAATTGAGTTTAGAAACTTTTATGATATTATTAAGTTAGGTTATTTTTACTTAGATACTAAGGTAGTTATAGTTATAAAAATTCCGATTGTCTATCCTACGTCTTACGATTTTTATAAGCTATCCATAGTTCCGAACAAAAACCACAAATCCCTTATTCCATCACTACCTTTCATAGCAATATCTGGTGAAAAATCTAGATACATAGAGGCAGAATGCCCGAAGATAAAATCATGGTTTCTATGTCAATCCAATATGAATTACGGACTACGTGATAAGCCTGACTGTGTTCACCAGCTCATAACCAAGCAAGAACTTAACCGGACCTGTAAATTAACTCCAGTTGTTGTTAAAAGTGAAGCACTAGAAGAACTCGACGACAAACACTATACCTTGATATTCCCTGAACCCACAAAGGTGAAGCTACACTGTAGTCAAGAACACTATCGGATACTTCAAGGGAGCTATCTGGCAGTTATTCCACTAAACTGTCAACTAGCAACAACACAATTCACTATTACCAATAGGAACGACCGAATCAAGGGACATCCTGTTAAGATTTTGGAAATGCCTCAGTATGTCGAGTCGAGGCAAAATGAGCATCCACCTGTAATTTTAAATTCTGCTAACCTGGAAAAACTACATTCCATCAGTACAACAATGCTACTTGAACCATCTGTGCATATTGAGCACGCTAGAGATCAAACATTATATCACACAACTATTCCCCTGTACGCCATTCTCCTGAGTTCAATTGTAACCATAATTATCGCTGTGATGTATCGCCGTTTACGGAGAAGCCCCCAGCCATTAAACCAGACGCCAGAAGCAAATATAGCTTCTAAAAGGGCTGCAACTTCGTTGACAACGACAGTTCACCCACATGAAATTAAAGTCGACAATGATAGCATCGCAGCTGCATTCTCCAAAGTTGTCGAATAGCTGCTGAACTACGGGGGGAGGTGTTATAGTACTAGAATACGGCCCTGTATAAAAGTACGGCCCTGCACTCGTACGAACGCTGACAAGACGTAATCTGC
>DWND01000118.1:0-12916 GCA_018250195.1 Cecropterus albociliatus | reverse complement strand
AAGATATGATTATTTGTCTCGAAGTCATTCTTGTATTTCTATTTCATTGGAGATCACATCTTATTAGTATCACAGCTACACCTATTTCTAGCATATTCATCCATGTCGGTAGAACAATGTCCAACTTATACAAGGGGCAACCATCTTAGTTCTCAGGAGTGGAAATGAGTCTGTGATCTACTTTAGGTAGATCCCATACATGAAGTGGTTGGCAGATGTCCACGGACGGCAGGAACCACTTACGATCAGGTAGACTGCAAGCTCGATTGCTACTTCAATCTTATACAAAACACGTACATTTACGAGGCATATTTTACAATATAATTCAATATTAATAAACGCGTATCATTTTTGTTGCAGTTTGCCATTTTTTATTTTCCATATATAATATTGTACACAGCTTTTGTTCACTGTGTAAAATTAGCTATTTTGGACATAAGCAGTTTTTGTTCTAAGCCCGCGATATCTGGCGGCGAACAGAACTAGGTGAACGAAGGCTTATTCACAAATCCTGCTCACTGCAGCTGTGAGCGGGCTATTAAGACATTCGAGATAATAACGATAATAAAATCAAATTGTGATTAAATTGTTGGATACTGAGATCGTTTTAGGAGAGAATAAAGGCCGGCATTACCGATATAATAAATACTAAAGGAGTATTATGGGTGTCGTCAACCTATTTTCATCCACTTACTTGCGCAGCACATGAACTTGCATGAGTTTTTTATATTGCGAAGTATTTAGCTATAGCTGTGATAGTTGATTATTTTTATAACCATTCGTAATTCGTAAAACGCTTCGTAATCCAGTAGAATATAATGTTTCGACGTAATAGACAAGCGAAACTTGAACAAATATGAATCAAATCCATTTTGTTACAAAAAAAAGGGCACACACGCGACAAGTTTAAATTTAATAATAATAAATAATAAAATATTTCAGAGCAAAAGGGTAAGGACTTAAGTTTTTCAAAAAATGATTAGGTAATCACTGCAGCTCATCGTAGGACATCTTATTTCGTCTACACTTACTTCAGCTATGACGAAGCAAATGGGCTAGTGTGATTCAGAGAGTTCGTATGTTTACACATTAGGTGTTTTCGCATTTTCGTTTTATCGAGTATCAAATCACAACAATTCTAAAGAAATGTCACTTCAATAAAGTATACCTGATTCAAATATCGTTTTTACAATTAACGTGTTAATGTAATTAGAATTACATTTCGAATATCGTTTCATTATCGAAATTTCGAATACAGCCTAGTTTCTGCAGACACCGCATTGCAACAGGACGGATTACCGGACTCGACTTTTTTCAATTAACAAGCCAAATGAGCTCACAAATCTCACGGAGATTTACATCTATAATTAACTCCAATCTTTTTACAATGCGGTGATGTTTTATCTTGATTTCCTTTGTCTGTGGTATTAAGACATTTGTTTTGCGGTAAATATTTTACTCCAATGTTTTGTGACATTGGAAAGACAAATTTTAAAGCAAAATTTGTGGAAGTATTATTTTTATTAAGCATACGTCATAACGAATCACTTCATGCTTTATATTTGTAACTGCTGCTCTAAAACAATAGATAGGGTTAAATCTACAGTATGATGTATAGTTTGGCGCTCTAAAGTGTCCACGTTCGTATCCAGGTTCACGTAACCAACTCCTTAGTATACAAGTGTTTTATATATAAGTAGGTATTGTTCAACTGTTATTTGTAGATAATATTGTTATAGAACAATCATAACAAAATTATTATAAATTGATACACTCTTTGCTATTATTTCATAAGAGAAAAATGTTGAAACAGGACTTTTCTCAAGTATCTGTCCTAGAAATCCTCACTGAAACTGACCTATAAAGAAAGCTCGGGAGGTCAAGCTTTTAAGTAAATATCTGCGCAGATTCTTGGAACTTTCTTGAGTTTTTAATCTAGATAGTATAGCATATCGCGGCGTTATGCTAAAATATTAAAGAATATAAAGGAAATAATATTAAAGTTTAATATTTTGACTTGGGTCTCGCGACGGCAAAATATGATTTTGAGATATTTTTAAAGCGAATGTGCGGAAAAAGATACTAAAACTTTACTTACGCTTGTGCGTGAATCTTTTTATAGAATTTAATTTGAATTATTCCATATTATACAGTTTTATTACGTAGTAGTATTATATACGTATTTAAATAAATTAACATTTTTATAACATAAACGTAGCAAATGTGCATTCAGTTATTGACGACCCACGTGGCAGAACGGTCACAATACCGGTCTGACACGCAATGGGTTTCGGGTTCGATCTCCGGCCAGGCAGACATCCGAATGATGAGTTTAGATTCTGTTCTTGGTCTGGGTGTTTGTGTATTAGTCTTTCTGTATCCATGATACCTACGACACAGGAGAATGTGGGGCTATGAGTGTAGAAAGCGTTTTTTAAAGAAACAAGAAACAAGCCCACACGATGGTAAATGAACACTGCCACCCAAAGTCATCTGAAATGATAACATATGCTTGAGGTGGGTACAGTTTCGTTGCTTCCCCTGGGATTAGGTTGAAATGTTTCGGATAAGTATGTCTCTTAATAATCACAGACCAGAACACGACAGCGCTTAATCCTGCGTTATTAGGCATAAACAGATTTGGCGATGGTGCCTCCAAAATCAGACCACAAAGATTTACCAACTTCTAATCATTAAATAAATAATTATGAATATCTTCAATTCATTGCCGGATTCCTGTGGTAGAGCAGTCAAGGGTTCTTTCCTCGGTCAGACTGATATCTCAACGAAGTTAAATCTCTGTTCTGAGCGTTTGACGTCTATGGCACCCACAACTCAGAAGAATCCTACTATGAGGCTAAGAGGACAAAATACGAAAGCGTTGTCTATTAGTAATATTGAAGTTCCTTCATCGTTATCCATTCAAGGCTCCCTCTTGTCAGAATGAAGATTTTAGACTTCACACAGCATTAAGAACTTTCTTTAGTCTTTAGTAATCTCTCACGTAAAGCGTAGATTTCTTCACGACGTTTTCATTTACCGTAAAGCAGTAATCCATCCATCCATCCATCAGCTTTTCGAGGTCTACTGCTGGTCATAGGCCTCCCCTAAACGGCGCCAATCCAAACGGTCTTGTGGCTTCTGAATCCAACGGTTCCCCGCTGTCTTCTACAGGTCATCAGTCCATCTGCCTTTTGCCTAAACGTGGTCGCCACTCGAGGACCTATCTTCCCCATCGGTTATCTGTCCTTCGAGCGATGTGGCCGACCCATTGCCATTTCAGCTTGCTAATTTTGAGAGCTATGTCGGTAAGCTTAGTTCGCCTACGGATTTCATCTTTGCTAATCATGTCTCGTAGCGAAATTCCGAGCATAGCTCTCTCCATAGCACGCTGAGTGACACTGAGCCTTCGGATGAGGCTTACAGTAAAAGATCACGTTTCGGCGCCATAGGTCATCACTGGCAACATACATTGTTCGAATAATTTCGACTTCAGGCTCTGAGGGATTTTGGACGAGAAGATACTACGTAATTTCCCGAACGAAGTAATACCGTAATTAAATTCAAATACACATCATTCTCGAAAATTTGGTGGTGAGTGTCGAATTCGGACCCTCGATTGAGAAGCCGAGTTCCTGTTATTAAAGTTCCTTACTCAAAAACATTTTCGTAAGCCACTATATTTTAAAACTAAGAGTAACTGCAGTACACTATATTTACTGCAGGTAATTAAGGCGGTAGGTAAGCGGTCCCTCCGGCCAATTAATTATACGCATCTGTTGCAGGAACGAGGCGGAAGTCTTTGTAAAATATTACGAATTTTAACTAGATAACAATTCTAACTTTTAGTTAAGTCAAATTGTTTAAATTATTTCCGATTTTTTAAGAAAAATATATCTATTATATTTTTACGTGAAACGTATATACATGATACGTACATAAAATTAGTAACAAATTAAATATATATATTAAAGAAAATACATAATATTATGCTTATTACCATGGTATAATAGGATAGTCTGTCAAATTTCCGATAAAGTCTGATTTATGGTTTTAATAATTGGTTGTAAATATGGTAAATAATTGGCTAAGTTCGATTCAAATCTACATACTGAGGGCTCCGTGCATTCAAACTTAAAATTAATAATTAATTGTTTTTAATTTTTGTCAATATAACAACTATAAAAGTATTTAGAGAACATTCATTGTTTACTTATTAAAGTTCAAGAGACAAAACTAAAAATAATGACAACTATCGGTTTCTTGTATGGACACCCACGTTATTTAAAATATTTTTTCTTATTTAAAATTTTAGTCCATCCTGAAATTAATTCACATTCTTAAAAATAAAGGCTCAACAGATACAGCAGGCGGATATAAAGCGCAGGCTTAATAACCAGGATTTTTACCCTGCAAGTACCGAACCAAGTAATTTACCGGCGTGTGAACATCAAATAGAAACTAATATAGTGGACGACGTATAACCGGATTAGCCTTTAGAGACACGGATATATCAACGCTTTTTACAGTATCCCACGGGATACTGTCGTAACGAGGTGGCGGACTTCGAGCTGTTAATCCGTTTATAGAATTAATACAATACAATACAATACAAAATATCTTTATTGTACACCAAAAACAAAAATATAACAAAAATTAAAGACATATAATGTACAACAGTATGTACAACATCACCTGGAAAGCTTCTGTACTATGCGATAACTGCTTCATATTAAATGCACAAGTATATTTTGTTATCATTTATATCGTAGAGTTTTTGAAATGATATTAATAAATTGTACAACTATACTATAACTGCTTGATATTAGATACACAGGTATATTTTGTTATCATTGATATCGTAGTTTTTGAAATAATATTAATAAATTGTACCAATTTTAATGTGATTTCTTTATCCAATGCCACGCAAATACAAGTGATCGCCAATGAGAGGCTGGACATTATATCGTAAAGACACTTTAGTATGTGACTTTTATTACCATACTAAGAAGACAGCGCGGACATTGATATCTGACCGTCGCTTCCAACATTTTGTTGCCGCCGGGTAGTGTGGTAGCGGTCCGTGCGGATAGACACTAATAAGAATGCCTTGTGTTAGTGATATAATCAATTTGATTTACACTGCTTAAAAAAATTAACTAAGGAGTGAATAACGAGTTTGTGTAATTGATGCAGGCGGGGAGAAACACAGTTTTAGTAGAATTTTATTTGTATGACAATTTTACCTACTACAAATAACAAAATGCGTCAAATGTAAATAAATCAAATGTAAATAGATGTGCGCTATCAAAATTATTATGGGCATATTTGTTTAGGGGCCTGTTAGGGGCCATCCGTTAATCACGTGATGTGTTTTTTAACATTTTAACTCCTCCCCCCTTAGTGATAAATAGTGACGTTTACGATTAACACAACCATAAATCGCGTGTATTTTAAGTACCTACAAAATACCATTTTTTAAATTTATTCCTTAACAGTTATAGGTATAAGGTTTAGTCTGTTTTATTCTAGAAAATTCAGGACCAAAATAAAAAGTCTAAATAGAAAGGACGCAGGTTGTTATTGGCTTGGTTAAGAAATAAAAAAATACACGTGGTATTATACTACAACGCCCTCTCCCCTTGTCATTTTTCGTGATTTTTGCCGAATTCCCTTCCCAACTGTCGTAACGCCTGCACACGCATGCCCTATTCGCATATGAAATTCCTACAGCCTCTTTGCGGCCAGTATGTGCGTAAATACATGATCCTATTAGCAAGTGTATAGGCGTGATGCATGTGGGCGTATACACGCGTGACAGGAAAAGGGCACGGTAATACTTAAAAGTTAAAAATAAAAACCTATTAAAAATATTATGTTCATTGATTAATCTCTTACAAAGACACAAATTCCGGATACTTTCGTCGGTTTGCAACAAAAGCACAAATATTTTCACGACTAACAATAAACTTGAAAAGGCCGGTTAAAACATCAAAGGCGAAAAATAATACTTCTGGTCGGTCTGGGAGCGATTTGGGTATTATTTTGGGCGATTCGATGGAAATTCCATTGACAAGAATTGGCGGGGTGGTAACCCAGAAACAAACGACTTATTAGCTAAAAACAGCTGAGGGAAACAGGAACCCTTTCTTATATTTCTATGGAAATATTTCACGAATCGTTTCCCTATTTCCGTCGGCGTTTTCCCGTTTGAGCACTCAATGCTTTGAAGCTTCTAAAGAAAATTTGAGGTATTCATTTGGAAAATTGGTATTGGTAAAATCTATTAGGATAATGCAATTTTCGTAATATTTTGAATCAATAGTTTATTTCCATGTATTTCCTGTAGGATTATAAAAATAGTATTACATTTTTTTGGCAGTACTTAACGCAACAGTATTGGTCAGTTTTTTTATATTTTAACTTTCAACTTAGTCGGAAGGGGCCGTCTAACCGGCCTAGTAACCATAGTAAAATTATTTTTTCACAATGTAATGCACCATTAGTTTACATGGTTCATGTTCATTTCAAGTTCATTCGTTCTATAAGTGTTTTATTAACAAACTAGACTAGTTGCGGTCCGCAGATTTACCCTTATTTATTTATTTACAACTTTTAAATAAAATTTAAAAGTTGACAACCGGCGTGGCCAAGCGGTTACCAAATCGATCTAACGCGTAGTGGGTCCCGGGTTCGATTCCCGGCCAGACAGGCATCTGAATGATGAGTTTAGATTTCTGTTCTGGGTCTGGGTGTTTGAGTATCCGTCTTTGTGTATCCATGGCACCCACGACACAGGAGAAAATCCTACTGTGGGGCTATGAGTGTAGAAAGCGAGTGTAAAAGCGTCAGTTAATTTCATTGTCCTCATTATCTCCTCTTATATTTCCACTCTTTATATTTCCTATCCTTCCATAAATATCCCCTTAAACGTATCCATTTTGTCTTCGCATAAATTGTTTAAACTAACTTCTAATAGGAGTCTAACAATCAAACTATTTACCCCATCCACTTATCTGGTGGACTATTCTGAACATCAAAGGCTCGTCAAGCAGATGCTTTCGTTAAACACAATCTGCGCATACAAATAAAACGTACAAACACTCGCGAATCTCTTTACGACATTGCGTATTCGACAAAGGAATCTGTTGCCCATGACAAGAATAGGCCTCTAAAACTGGCGTAAAAAATAAACACGTAGTTTACCTTCAGGACAGAACAGATATAACGGTGTTTTAAAATTTGAATTCCAACGAGCTTGAACGTAATTATTGGAAGCTTATTCCTGTGGCTTCGTCCATTTGGGACATTTACTATAGTGACGAGTATCATAGGTGTGTTCATAATACAACCAGTATTTTTTGCATGAAAGAGTAACCTCCATACATATGTCCACACAAACTTTCGCTTTTATAATATTAGACAGCTCATATCTATCTTTATAATAATCTTTTAGGGGGTACACGTCTATACAAATAGATATTCGTCTATTGAAGTCATTTTAATAACGGTGTAGTAAAATGTCGAGTACACTGGCTTGTAGGTCACACGCTTGAGTACTTAGAAAAGTTTTCTAAAGGTGCAACTTCTAATCAGCACTAGACCAGATCATGGCCTAAGTCCTTCACTCTGAAAGGAAACCCGTGCCCAGCACTGGGACAGTAATAAGTTGACAACAAAAACGTAAACGACTATCCAATCTCCTTCCAGATATGCGTATCGCCAATGTCAATTATTTTGATAACTATTTTTATTACAATAAAATCAATAGCACAAATGAAATGAAATGTCTTTATTTTGCATATGCCTACGGGGGCACTTACAAATTTTCAGGTGCAATATTTTTTTGTCTTACACTACCACCTGATCGGAACACGACCACAACTGAGAAGATCTGGCAAGAAATTCAGCGGGTTTTTTTTGTTTGTATAATATCTTTTCGTTTCTTTATAATAGTATGCAAACGATCAAGTGAGCTTATTTATTTTACAAACAACAAACAGATTATTCATTTCAACATAGTTGTAAAACATTCCTCAACATATCCATCAATACTATAACAAATTTATTTTACATATTGTATGTATTGCTACCATCTGTGCCCATTCAAACTCCTCACTCAATACTCTTAACTTACCATAAATATAAATAATATGCCACTGTGAAAAGATGTAGGAAACATGGTTGCTTGTTTCAATAAAAATGTAATCTATAATACCTACATATATGTATATCTGCCCCACAAATATTGTAAATAACGTACGAGAGGTGAGTAGAAATGTTGCAATTATAAAATTGCCATTCATATAATTGATGATAACATTACAACGTTGAATTTGTCACTTTGTGAACATGGCTTTATATTTATGTGTTACTTTTGGGTAATTACCTAAGCATGTATGAATATGTTAAGATACGAATTAATCTTCTTTTTATCTTTGCGTCACTCATATTTGTTTTTTTTAAATATAAAGTAGCAAACAAGCAAGCAGCCCACCTGATGGTAAGTGGTTACTGCCGCCCATGGACATATGTAAGCAACTTCACATAGAACAGGGGTTCTATCTGAAGTCGACCACAGATGCATTGTCACTCCCGAGGACTAAATTGTCGCCTTATATAAAAGTGAGCCGGCAACCACACCACACCCTTCCATTGAAACGCAAGAACTGCGTCGTATACATATAATTGAATATAAATTAACATACATATTTATTAAATAAACAGTCATTATTTTCTACAAAAAAAAATCGTATTTCTTTATTATGCTTCACATTAATAGTTCATGTCGCTATCGTATGTTATATGCATTTTACTTGTACGAACAAGATTTTTTACATCTGCCAAGGATTCCATGAGGGCAATTTTTACTATAATTCTTGCCCCTTTTCACATTTTTAGCAGTCAGGTTTTTCGTTTTAGTAATAATATTCATTCCTCTAAATGTTGTCACAGTAGCCAAACGTAACAGTCAGTAAGTAGATAACAATACTTACACAAAAGGGAACGAGTACACATTGTCAAAGGCCATTTCCCGTGCTCTGTGCCAACACGAACATGGGAGGACTTAACGAACTAGCGCCAACTTTGCTACCTAAAGGCGATCAAATAGCTTCGACGCAGATTTTAAGTTTTTTTTTTGTAACAATTAAATTATATTTGATAGGTGATTCATAGATAAGCATTGATAGCCTAATAGTTGAAACTCGGCCTCTAAATCAAGGGTCGGAGGTTCGAAGTCCAGGTATTTTTCTAAAATGATTTGCGTATTAGAAATTAATTATTATACGGTGAAGGAAAACATCGCGAGGAAACCTGCACACCTGAGACTTCTCTAAAGAAATATAAAAAATCATTATAAAATAAATATATAGCCAATTCGCACTTGGCTAGCGCGGTGGACTATCTAAACACGCAAAATTAATCAAAATGAAATTTTGTTTTAGAAATGTGTACTTATATATATCTGTGAAGGCATGACTAGTGTGGATCCGAGAGTGGAAAGCATTATTTTATTTTTACACGACATAACACGTCGAAGAGAATGTCTAAACAGTTAGATGATAATTGCAAACGCACGTATATCTGCTTACTTAACTGGTTGACATTGCAAAATTAAATTAACTTACGGAGTCACTTGATCTTGCTTAATAAGATTAACCGACGGACAGCTAAGTAACATACGTCTCACGTAATTCTTTTAGTATATTGAAGTGGCCAATAAGAATGATATCCCTACCTAACACCTAATTTTAAGCGGCTACTACAATCCTAGGACGCGTGTAAGCAACCCTAGATTCTTATCTTACGAGTGTTACGTACTCGTATATATTGATGGACAATCATATTTGCATATTGAAGTGGTTAATACGAATGATATCCACCTAATAATAAGCGGCAACTAAAATCTTAGGACACGTGTAAGCAACCCTAGATTCTTATCTTAGAGTCTTATGTATGTATTGATGGATAATATTTTTTGTAGTTTGAAGTGGCTAATAAGAATGATATCCGCCTAATAATTAGCGCCAACTACAATCCTAGGACGCGTGTTAACAAACTTCTTATCTTAGAGTTTTAACCTGTAATGTACTTTGTTTCTAATATTTGCTAAAGTTTATGAAAGTAAGTGTTCCGTTAAGGCAGATCTTTTGGATTCTTTTCTAAAAAAATGACTTTTTCTCTGAAAATATGTTTCCACTATTGTAATACTGCACAAGAAAGCCCAAAAACGCCATTTATATTTAAATCGGCTATATTGCATCAATAAAATCGACAGCAGTAAGTCACCCGAACAAAGAACAAGATCAAACGGCAAGTCCAATAGGACAATTGGAAGGGCACGACATATTGCCCCGGGACATTGACCCCATGTTACATTGGAAACGCTAACGCAGCTGATTTTGACTATTTTATTTATAGCACAGTAGTAATATTATCAGTGCAACCGTGTTAGTGTAGCAACATTAATTATTGATGATTTCAACATAGTATTTTTTTGTAAAGTGGTGGAACTATTATGACAATCCGCGTGGCGGAACGGTTACCATACCGACCTAACGCGCAGTGGGTCCCGGGTTCGACCCCGACCAGACAGACATCTAAATATTTTTTTTCTCATAAATATGTAATAGCAAGCGAGCAAGCAGCAACGAGCAGCTTGGCTGGGCGGCTCGAGCTCCCACTATTACCACCCTCAACCCCGAAAGCCCCTTTTTAGTCGCCTCTAATGACAGGCAGGGAATACCATAGCTCTATTCTGGTGCGGGAACTACAGGGACAAAGATATATACCCCTATATATATCTAATGATATAGACCCCTATTTGGAGTTGCTTAAAGGTATGCAAAGGCTCTGACCGCTAACCATCATGGACACCATGCTGGCTTGCTACTATCCTATCAATAATCTTAAGGAACCTATATGCCTGAGAATTCTTTAAAGTGTCTTTCGATGCCATTAACCAGCATTCCTGTCTTAAGTCTAAACTATTTCTGAGGAAAGTGTCCGCAGTATAATAATAACAAGTTAATGACACGTACTAAAATAAAGACCAAACAAACAACCACTCCAATACAATTAAGGAGCTAATGAAGAACAAAGAAAATACGTCTCCAGGATAAGCTTAAGCTCAGTGCTCTTAGATGCTCACTGAACCCATAATGCGAGTTTGCTGTTTAATTAATTGGTTAATGAAAAACAAGTTCAGCCTTTGAGGTTTTGAAACTTTGTATTACCCTCCAAAGTACATTTTATTTTAACAACTTTTGAGGTTTCGTTATTAAGAGAATGTTCTTTTAACCTTAAATGGACAGTTATCTCGAAACGATGATAGATTAAAAGATTATGTTTATATATAAATTTTACATAAATCAACTAGCTTATTCCAGCGGTTCCGCCCGCATCGGTCAAGGTTAGAATGGTAATGAGTATCCCACGTGGTAATCCAAGTTATAAACTATCTGTATGCTAAATTTAAGCAAAATCCGAACAGTAGTTGTGCTTGATAGTATAATAAACGTACCAATGTAGTTCGACCGGGGAAGTACCACCGCCACACCTATTTCTAGCGTGAAGCAGTTCTTGCGTTTCGTTGGAAGGGTTTGGTTGCCGGCTCACTTTTATATGAGGCGACCATTCTCAGTCCGCGGGAGTAGCAACGCATCTGTGGTCGACTTCAGATAGAACCCCTGTTCTTTATGAAGTTGCTTACAAATGTCCATGAGCGGCAGTAACCACTTACCATCAGGTGGGTTGCTTGTTCGTTTGCTACTTCATATTTATTAAAAAAAAAAGTTTATTCAACGTCATGTAAACACTTATCTATGTTAGGATGAATAATAGCCACACCAACGTTTTTCAAAATCTTTTCATTCCGAGGAATAGCAATCGACAACGTTGCACCTCGTCATATTACAAACTAGAAAAGCATAATCGTGAAATAGAAAGCGTGTCAATTTAATGCTCCGTTATTTATCTTCTGTTTTCAATATCAATTAGGTACAAAGCGTAATACCGCAAGGGAAAAGCACCGCGTCGATTGTACGCACCGCTACACCAGATTACCTAGCGCGGTGCAAGTAATTGATAACTTTCATCGGCCCTCGAGACTAGATGGTAATCAATGTGGAAGGTTCATAATAAAACCTGACATATCATAAACCGACCAATTCTCTGATAAAACATTATATTTATATGGCGTTACTTTATTAAATGGAAATGATTATCCATTTGTAGGCAATAGCGTAAATACGTGAATTTTGTTGTTGCGGAAAATTACAAAACAAACACAAAATATGCCAATACATTCCTAGTAAAATAAAAAATAAAAAAATGTGTGCCATTCACACACAGCAGATGGAAAACTTAATTATTAGAAGAAGACTTATGGTTTTTCAAAAATCAAAGTAATTGAAGCGGCCCATATTCGGACATCTTATATCGCATATACCTTCATTAGCTCTTATACAACCTACGAAGTTAAATCGTTAGCGTGGCTCAGAAAGGGGTATACCGCCATCTATTTGTAGCGCCGACAACAGTTGTCCAACCGAATTTTCGTTTCATCGAATTTCGAATCACAATAATTAAAAAAAATATTTACTTTAAAAAGGAAGGATTTAGAAAATAGGGCATGGAGTCACAAAATCTGCAGTAACAGAATCCATTAACTTAGAATTAGAAATTTGAAGTGGCAATTGGCAATTACTAGAGATGCCACGAATAGTTGTTTGGCCGAATACCGAATACCGAATATTCGGCGAGGTTCTTGGCCGAAGCGCCAAATATTCGGCAGCCCAATGTTCGGCAACACTTAGTACTGTCTGCGGACGACAAGTCACAAGACACTAAAAAATTTATATCGCTGAAGTAGAATCTAGAAGCACCGAAAATGATTCATCTCCACTTCATAAGG
>DWND01000117.1:0-12917 GCA_018250195.1 Cecropterus albociliatus | reverse complement strand
GTGTGAAATGTTTTTTTTATTGATCTAATATATCTTTTATTATCGTTAAAAAATAATGCTAACGCATTCTGCACTTCTTCTATATATAAACTATAACTGTGCCAAATTTCATACTTCTCCGTCCACATAATTTTCGTAGAAAGGGGTACAAAGTTTTTAATAATATATAGATACTTTATACAGGCTTGCTCTGCACAGCGCGTCACTAACCAAAAATACTCAGTTATGTCCTATTAATCGTGGACGTTAAGATAAAATTCATTTTAAAACGTACATTATCTCGCCATTTACATAATGGAGTCGCGAGAGTACAGACAGCTGGGGGACGGCGGTTTACCGGCCGTATCTATGAGAATATTATATTTGAATTTAAGCTGCTTTCACATGGAACACATGAAATAAATAAAATTAAGTGTATGTCACTTAGTGATAGCCGGAATAAATGCCTTTACGGTAGATACTAATTTATATAAATACACCAAAATTGTTTAATAATGTTTGCTTACTTATTCGTACTTTTTAGTCGTACTTAATACAAGTTAACATGCCATGCTTATAAAGATAACGAAAATGACATATCTAAGCTCATAGCTTAACACAGTTGCTTTTTTTACCATAGATGTGATGACCGACACCGAGACCCAGAACGGAAATCTTAACTTACATCGGTTGCCTACCAAACCGTAATTTAAGCCCTGAACACACTTATAAAATCTCTATAATGATTTAAAAAATAATAATGGTAAACTTTATTTCAATAACTACTGCATGAATTTTATATAAAAATATTTTAGTCTCCGCAAATAGTCTGCATAAATAAAATTAATAGGTTATACTCCAGATGTTCACACCATCACATTCCTCATTTTTCCTGTTAATATATTCAAGTATTATAAAATAGATATACTCTACTGTTTCAGACGACTTTAGATCGAAAAGGTACCTTTAAGGTGGAATATCTACAAGAGATTGAGAGAAAGGTGCAAGAGAAATGGGATCGTGAGAAGATCTTCGAGGTGGAGGCCCCTGAAGACGACCAGGAACATGAAAAATTCCTGTGTACCTTTCCATACCCTTACATGAATGGTCGCTTGCATCTGGGACATACATTTTCCCTGTCCAAGTGTGAAGTAAGTTGTTTTGCAAATGTACAGTCAGAAGCACAAATATATGCATTACGGGCACGTCGGCAAAAATATCTGACCCAACAACGAGTTTATTAATATCTGTCAGCACAAATGCACAAAAATATCTTCAGTGGGAAGCACTCACTGTCTAAAAGACATAATTTTTGTCAAAAATTCCTCTAAAAAAGTTTCTTGTCTAATATTATGTTATTTTTGATTTCATCTGCATTTGCATAAATTGCAATATGTGTTACTATTATTGATTTCTGTACCTAATATTAATTTTAAAAAGTTATTTTTAAAACTATAGTTAATTTAAAAGGGAAACTTATTACCATTATAAAAGCTAGTGTCTATTTTCTTCTTGTGTTTAAGTTTATTAGATGTTACATTCATCATAGTACAATAGTTGATTAATATTGCATCATACAACATTGTGAGACTGAAAATATCTGTAATATCTCTATGACCTTATCAAAATGCATGGTAGTTCTTTGACAAATTGTGACTCATATTTTACACATTTCTTGTAAGCAAGTGAGGGGCAAATTGTAAATTTATAATGAACTAAAAATAAAAAGGTCTGGTTTATCAGTGTAAAAAAAAACCTCTCGTCTTGTGATTACCATTTACCTTGATTTTCATTGCAATTTAATTATTTTTTATAAATACAGCCAAAACATACTCTATAGCTTTCCTTGCCATCTTAGACCCTACAGTTTTTTTTATAAATATGAAGTAGCAAACGAGTAAGCAGCCCACCTGATGGTAAGTTGTTACTGCCGCCCATGGACACTTGTAAGCAACTTCATATAGAACAAGGGTTCTATCTAAGTCGACCACAGATGCGTTGCTACTGCCGAGGACTGAGATGGTCGCCTCATATAAAAGTCAGCCGGCAACCGAAACCCAAGAACAGCTTCACACTAGAAATAGGTGTGGCATAGGTGTGACATTTTACACCTAGTTTAATAAATTCTGTTCCTTGTGAATATTTTGCATAAAGTATGGTGTAGAATATTTGTGTTTCAGTTTGCTTCAAGATATTACAGGCTGAAAGGTAGGAAGGTGCTGTTTCCATTTGGATTTCATTGCACTGGGATGCCTATAAAAGCTTGCGCGGACAAATTGAAAAGAGAAATGGCACTCTATGGCTGCCCACCAGCTTTTCCTGAAGAAGAAGATGTAGTAGTAACCATTCAGGAGGACATTGTGCCAAAAGATAAAAGCAAGGGCAAGAAAAGTAAAGCCGTAGCAAAGACTGGCGCTGCAAAGTACCAGTGGCAGATCATGCAGAGTATTGGGGTTCCGGATGAGGAAATCAAGGAATTTGCTAATGAGTTGTATTGGCTGGAGTATTTCCCGCCTAGAGCCGTAGCTGATTTAACGAGAATGGGCATACATGTAAGTGCAAACTAATCTATACTTATTACTTATAATATAATACTAGAAAGCAGAAGAGTTGTTTCAACGTTACTGGTTCGAATACAAAAAATATTTTTGTGTTGAATAGTCCATTTATTGATGAAGGCTAATAAGAAGTTTATAGGCTTTATAACATCTCACTGTTTTTTTTTTCTTATGTAGAAGCAGGTGAAACTCTGTGGCATAGCTAGTGTGATTTAAATGTCCTCAAAAATGATACTTAATTAATGAATAAAGCAGTTACTCATATTATGTTAGATGCCATGGTAATCCTGATTTCCTATTATAGGTTGATTGGCGAAGGAAATTCATCACAACGGATGCAAATCCATTTTATGATTCTTTCATACGTTGGCAGTTCCATCACCTGAAGGAACGTAAAAAGATAATGTATGGTAAACGTTATACCATATTTTCACCTTTAGACAAACAACCTTGCATGGACCACGACAGGAGTTCTGGAGAGGGTGCTGGACCTCAAGAGTATACACTTATAAAAATTGAGGTCATTCAACCATTACCAGAATCCTTAAAGTAAGTATTCAAAGCTGTAACAATATAATTTATGCCCATTACATGAGATAAAATTTCTTAGTTATTCATAATTGTTCTCTAGGATTTTCAAAGGGAAAACAGTGAGCTTTGTTGCAGCAACATTGAGACCAGAAACAATGTATGGTCAAACTAATTGTTGGATTCACCCAGATATTAAGTACATTGCGTTTGAGACTGTCAAGGATGGAATATTTATCTGCACAAGGAGAGCAGCTAGAAACATGTCATACCAAGGTTTTACTACTACTGATGGGGAGTTTACTGTTTTGTTAGAAATTGTTGGCAATGATCTTCTGGGGATTGCTCTAAAAGCACCATTTACGAGTTACCCGAAAATCTATTCCCTTCCAATGCTAACTATCAAGGAGGATAAGGGCACTGGAATAGTTACCAGTGTACCCAGTGACTCGCCTGATGATTATGCGGCACTTGTGGACTTAGAAAAGAAACCAGCTTTTAGGGAAAAGTATGGCATTAAAGATGAAATGGTTCTTCCATTCAAACCAGTGCCCATTCTAGAAATACCAGAGTTTGGGAATCTCTCAGCTGTTCATGTATATGATAAGCTTAAAATACAGAGTCAGAATGATAAGGAGAAATTGACACAAGCCAAGGAAATGGTGTATCTCAAAGGGTTTTATGATGGTGTGCTATTAGTTGGAGATTATAAAGGCAGTAAAATCCAAGATGTGAAGAAGAACTTACAATCAAAACTTATCAATGAAGGTAGTGCTATAGTGTACTATGAACCAGAAAAAACAATTATCTCTCGATCTGGTGATGAATGTGTTGTCGCTCTCTGCAATCAGTGGTATCTTGATTATGGTGAAGCACAATGGAAGAGTCAAGCAGAGAAAGCCTTGGCGGCAATGAATACTTACCATGACGAAGTTAGGAAAAACTTCCAAGCAACTCTCAAATGGTTGCATGAATATGCGTGTTCTAGGACATATGGGCTTGGTAAGTTTGTTTTATTAATTGCATTGAAAATGGTAGAACCAGTTTATTTCAATCAGATAGGTATATACGCCACGCATTTCTCCCGTGGCGCATTATGACGATTTCTTTATGAAGCAACTATCTTAGGTTTCTTTAGTTGCAATTCCATGAATAACATGAGAAACAACCTTTTTTAATATGGAAGTGGCAAACGAGCATGTAGTCCCCTTGATGGGAAGTGGCTACTGCCGCCCATGGTCAACTGTAATCAACCGTAGATAAGATCATGTCTTACCTAAAGTAACTCACAGATGCGTTGTACTCCTGAGGAAGTTAAGTTGAAGTAGAACTGCCTCAGATGAGTATATCTCTTTTACTGCACCCTTCAGACACAACACATGTGCTATTATTAGGCAGAAATGGGTGTGGCAGTGCTGCGCCGAACCACAGAATTCTACCACCTTTTTAAACCTCTATTCTATATGGAGTTGCTTGGAGATGTCCATGCGCAGCACTGATCAGTTACGTTATTACTACGTGCATTACTGCATGCAGTATTTATGAAGTATTGAATATTTAAATGAAATGTATATAACTTGTTTTCATCTCTGTCTATTTGATCTTTCTAGGAACAAGAGTACCTTGGGATCAGCAGTGGGTCATAGAGTCACTATCAGATTCAACAATTTATAATGCTTACTACACTATAGCTCACTTCTTGCAAGGAAACACTTTTAGAGGCAATGCGCCAAATGCGCTCAACATTAAACCTGAAGAAATGACTACTGAAGTATGGGATTATATCTTTTTTAAAGATGCGCCTGTGCCTAAAAGTACAAAGATTGCTAAGAAATCTTTGGATCTCATGAAAAAATCTTTCCAATTTTGGTAATAAATTTAAATACTCATAGTATTCCTATAAACATTTATTTTTTTAGTTTTTAATATTGTTGTTCATATAAAACATCCATTCCTATCTCATTTTCAGGTATCCCGTCGATCTCAGAGCATCTGGAAAGGATTTAATCCAAAACCATTTGACATTCTACATTTACAATCACTGCGCGATGTGGGAAAATGAAGAAGACAAGTGGCCTAAGGGGATCAGAGCGAATGGCCATCTTATGTTGAATTCTGCCAAAATGTCAAAGTCGGAAGGCAACTTCTTGACTCTTTCAGAGAGCCTGGACAAGTTCAGTGCGGACGGCATGCGTCTAACGCTGGCCGACGCGGGGGATTCTGTAGAGGACGCTAACTTTGTAGAGAGTACCGCCGACGCCGCTATTCTCAGGCTGTACACGTTTATCGAGTGGGTAAAGGAAGTTATAGCAAATAAATCATCTCTTAGGACAGGTTAGTCTTAATTTGTTTTTGATTTCTGATAATTTTATCTCTCATCCATATATTTTGGGAGTTGCTTTAATAACAGTTTTGATCTAATTGAATACTGTAGTTTTATGTAGTAGAAACCAGCAGTTACTTTAAGCAATCACTTAAAATGAGAATATCTATAACTACTTTTGTAAGTTTACATAAAGTAGAAAAGTAAGGAGATGGTGGCAATGCCAACCTTCACATTCTTATTGCTCAGCTAATATATCTCTGAATGAAAGGGAAGTAATATCACACCATACATAAACACACATGGGCATGTAAGTTAATTTTGTAGCAACGTGGATATATTTCATATTTCAGGAGAGTACAATTTCCACGACAACGTGTTCATAAGCGAGATGAACATGAAGATAACACAAACTGATGAAAACTACAGCAAGATGTTGTTCAAGGAGGCTTTGAAGACTGGCTTTTTCGAGTTGCAAGCGGCTCGGGACAAGTATCGCGAACTGTGTTCCGACAGCGGAATGAACGCGGAGGTCGTCACCCGGTACATCAAAACGCAAGCTAAACTCGTATCCCCCATCTGTCCGCATGTTGCTGAGCATGTCTGGGAACTTTTGGGCAATGTAAGAAATTAAAATCATACAAGATATTCATGGTATTCGATTCTCATTGCTGGATGACCGTTTTCGAAGTGATCATTTGTTTCGTAATTTATGTCTAGGGATATGTGTTGTCATGTTTGTATTTGTGTGCGTCCACCACAAACCATACAGGGAGTATTATTGTCGTGCGATATGAGGCAATGTATATAAAAATATTGTATATATGTTCTTTGCTTTTGTTTGTATAATCTAGAATGGACACCCAATTTAAATTGTGGGAAAATATTTCGATTATTATGTAACTGCGATGTGTGTGATATCTGTGCTAATATTATGAGGAGGAATAAATTATTAACATCGTATTCATGTTATGCACATAAATTTCTAAATTCCATTTGGCATTTGGCAGTATCGTAATTGTTACAAACACATAAAATGAAATCAAATGAAACATCTTATTTCATTTGTTCTGTTAATAACTTAGTCAATAGTCTATTCCACTGAAGTGGTGAATGTAATGTGTGTATTATGGTTTGTATATGGTCTATCAGCGAATATTTCAAGATGATCAATATTTTAATTATTTTAAAATTATAATGTCCAGCGACATAGCTAGAGGCCGGTAAAATAGACAGCTGCCGAGAAGTAACTAAATCATGATAATTATCTATATTGTAATGAGAAAAAGGTCCTTAAAATTTATAACTTGTTTGTTTCTCGGGGACATTTTCAAGTGTTGTTGGGTATAGATACAACGATGTCTGAATGTCTGCTATTATATTTTATAGAAACAAAGTATTCTTCACGAGCGCTGGCCGGTGGCAGGTCCAGTGGACGAAGTTGCAGTGAAGGCCAGCAACTATTTAATGGAAGCGGCGCACTCCTTCCGCATTTACCTGAAGAATCACTGCGCTGTGAAGAAACCCAAGAAGGGAGAACCCGCAAAACAAGAGGAAAAGCCAAATACAGCTGTTATTTGGGTGGCTAAAGAATTTCCCAGGTGGCAACACATCATACTGAGTACACTGAAGGAGTTGAACGGGGTCAGTATACTATACAATAAGGATTGAAAATTATAAGTATTTTGTCTTATTGTTCAATCAAATGTCATTCCATCCATCCATAAAATTTGTTACACGTTAGTATGTTCTAAAAGCTACGTATTAGAAAATAATAGTAATAACGAATTCACTTTTTACAAGCATGACTTTATATTTGAGAGCAGTTTGTAGTTTTTAAAACGGTTTTTTTTTACTATAACTTTTGAAAACCTGCGGAGACCTCACGAGTCAATAAGTCATCAAAAGAGGGCGCCACTGCATTCCGGATCACGCTATCAAAGTTATCACAACATCATGCTTATATACATGTTCTGAAAAGATACTATTGGAGTACAGCCGGTCCCCAGACATGGCGCCTCGCTTGGCGGGAGATCTCCCATTGCCAAAATCCTTATTTTTTTAAAAATTAAGCATATTATTAGGATTGTCTATACATTAATGTCAATAATTTAGTTATTTTTTTTTATTTTACTATAATGTTTAAATTTGGATCTAACAATAAAATCATTTTATTAATTTATATGATAGAACAAGATATAACAAACGCAATGCGCTAAAAATTGTAAAAATTCCTAAGTGACCTTTATACCAGAATACGTAGAACTCATCCATATGTTCATTACTATCTCGTCAGCCTTCCGGTCTCCCCGACAACAAGACGATCTCGACGAAGCTGGGCGAGATGGCGGAGCTGAAGAAGTATTCGAAGCGAGTGATGCCGTTCGTGCAGGCCACGCGCGAGCAGCTGGGCCGCCTCGGGGCCGACGCGCTGTCTGTGGGGCTGCCCTTCGACGAGGCGGCCGTGCTGCGCGACAACCGGCAGTACCTTCTCAGCACTTTGGACGTGAGTAGATATGTTATAATTTAATTAGGGCAATGCAGTTGTGTGGTACAATTACCCGACTCATTAGCAAGTAGCAAAATGTGCCATCTATCTGTGTATTTTATGTTATGGATATTCTTGCAAAAATACTATGTGGAGCATATGTACGATAGTTTATTGAAATTTGTATATTAAATTTTGCTTTACTTTAATACATAGTAATGATTGTATAATTGTTTTTATCTTTAAATGTTTCAATATTTGTGCGATCCTTGGGAATAGGTAGACATAAAAAGTTTATCCTAAAATAATTTGTTCTTGTAATAAATCTACGAGAGTAAATAACAAATTACCCTAAATGGCCCAAATGTCCCATTATTTTCTGGGTCTTTCATGTCCTCTCAATTAGAGAGCCTTATAGCTATATATACACCGGTGCCTCTTAAAGTGAGCTCACTTTAAGAGGCACTGGTGTAACTTAAACAAGAGGTGTATTCCACTTTGATTACTCAGGTAATATTACCTAGGTGATCAAAGGCGACTCATTGGTGTCCTTTGATCACTTAAGACATAATCACTTTTAAAATATGTTATTTCAGTATCCTTTATTAATGAAGTGTAATTGTAGGTCTAGAAAAGCTAGTTCATTATGTAATAAATGTATACTTCTATACTAATATAATAAAGCAGTAGAGTTTGTTTGGCTAAACGCGCTAATCACAGGAACTACTGGTTCGAATTGAGAAATTATTTTTGTGTTAAATAGTAAATTTATCGTGGAAGGCTTTCGGCTATATAATATCACGCTATGTTTGTTTGTTAATAGTAGATTGTTCTCTAATAAACGCGGGTGAAACTGCGAGGCACAACTAGTAAAACATATAGTATTTTACCATGTGGACAAAGATATACTTATTTTAATAGATCTTAATTTTTTGAAGTGACATGCTAGCTCTAAAATTAATGTATAGACGCGTTCGTAAAATTATGATTTGGAATTGATGGATTTACTTGTTAGATTACGGTGTCGAAGACATAGTAGGTATTTTTGTGTTATTTACTCAATAGTATATAGTACGCAGACCCAAAATACAATAATATATATATTAGTACGGTTGGCAACCCTAACATGAAATGAATCACACGTGTTGCAATAGTCCTATGGAGTAAGTGAAACGTCTGACAGAAAGAATACTACAAAATGCACACGCAAACACATAATTGACAGATGCAGATATAACATTGGTACTGCTGAAGAAAAATCAAGAAGAGTTCTATCACCTTTGACCTTAGTACTATTCAAGTTAAAGACGCGTTCCTTTCTCCTTGCCGACTAAGATGAAATATGTCATAGAAATAATGCTACACAAGCACAGACACACACACATATAGATATGGGTATAACATTGGTACTGCTGTAGACTAATGAAAAGGAGTTTTATCATCTTTGACCTTAGTATTATCTAAGTAGATCACAGATGCATTGCTTTCTCCTTGTGGACTAAGATGAAAGGCCTCACAGAAAGACTAGCTGTCCTAACACTACATCCACACACAAACACATGTAGATATAGGTATGGTACTGATGCAGACGGATCAGAGAGTTCAGTAGCTACTTATTTGTATTTAATTTTAATATTCAGTTTTTTTTTAAATTTTAACCTATCTTTAACAAAAACATAATTCATTAAAAGTAACATAGATATAACAATAGGCATATTAAAAATAACGGTGCGTGACTCATGTCATGACCTCTTTTACTAAGACCTCTACCAAATACGCGTTCTGGTTATCAGTTTGAAATTATGATTAAAATACAGCAACTAATTTTAATAATTTACTTGGCTGTATTAAAATTGATACTATATACTTTTATATATTTGTTTCAATTTCTGCGCATAGAAAGTAAAAAAAAAATAATTGACATATTAAAAGAGAATATGAGAAATTAAAAAGATGAGAAAAAGATTATAAAAGATACACCAATTGAATTGTTAGTCAGATCTTAGATTAGGTTGTATTAGATCCGGAAGAAGTATGCAGTATAAGAAAAAATATAGCTGACAATTTCAAAATGCCTCGGATGGATCTAAACAAAATAAAAATAAACAAATAATACAATCTGACAGTACACTTCAGACATTTACCAATACCAGACTAATCCAATACTGATGTCAAAAAGTAAAAACCTATTATTGCCTAAAACGATCAATACAAAACTGTTTACAAAAACGTTTCCTTATGCGATTTCACAAAATTTAATTCCACGATTTGACAAAGCCAACGTTGCTTATCTGGCTGGGTGGATTTCTAAAGAGGTTAATGAAACTTTTTTGTTTCATTCGCCGCCATTTTTAAGTACTGTTACTTTAGTTTTAATCTTACAAGTTTGAAGTTTGTTCAAGATCGTCTTATGGGGTTTTGACGTATTTGTGATGCTCTATAAAAATAGGTTATCTACTTTTCTTATAGAGTATGAAACAAGATGCTTTATATTTATTGTTATTATATTTACATTTAGATACTTTAAAAAGATATTTATTCTCTTCCAAATGTTCTACTTCTTAACACTGTCTTACTTGATCTTTATCTTTCATCATTATTCTGAGTGATAATTTTTTTCTCACTAAATACTGATAAGTGACATAATTAAATAATAATACAACATCACCCAAAATTGATCCTATCACAAATATGGAGACTTAAAAAATTTAATGTAATGTAATTTAGTGTATCCGTCACTACTTAGCTAGTTAGTGGAGGGAAGATAAAATGTAGAAATATTTTTTTTCGGAGATTTCATTTATTTCGTAGATTGCATTATTAAATAGGCCGTCTTCTAAGGAGCTCTTTAAGTACGAGGCCGTATCGCCCTACAAAAACTAAATTTTTCGATCCATCAAATCTATCACGTAAGTATTTTTTTAAACGCAAGTGAAACCACGTGAAGCTGCTAATATTTCTATAAACAAAACGCGTGTTTCCTGGCCTTAAATTAATTCAGCTAAGAATGAAACAATGCAAGAACCGCTACAATCAGAAGAATTCTATCTAAATCATCTAATAATATCACATTCAGATAATGCTTCGGGTAGATGCAATTCATCGCAGTTATTCGACATTTAACACGTACAATACATCAACAACAAAGTAAATGCATGTACACACAACTACAAAGACCATGTACCGAGTGATTATACGACAAACGCCTAACATATCAACATAAACGTAAATCTTTGGCCCAGGTAGCAGTGTCACCTTCGACAGTTGGTTCGTGAAAATAGAGCGAGATGCTATTATTAGAACCACAGAATGCGTGTGAAATAGAAATGGCACGTGGGCGTGGAATGTGTTACTAGTATACTTTTTTAATGGAATTCCCGAAGGGATTATATGCTTTGTCTGAATTGATATTGTTATACCTCGCGTAGATTTAAGTTTGACAACTGATGTTAAGTTGTTAAACAATGAACATTTGCAAGTCCAAAGATTTGAGTGTGAGTCTGACCATTACAATAACATCGTTGCTTTAAATAACACCAAAAAAATCCCCAATTTTTTTTTTTGCAATCAGACTGTTGACTTTGTGTTAGTAAAAATATTATTTAAAATAAGAGACTTAACATTTAAGACATTTCTGTATCTTATTAATTCTGCAACTCGAGTAATGGAATGCACGACAGATAACAATATCGCCGGTTTTAAATTTAAACAGACATCACAAAGATTTTACAAAACACACAATTACATTAAACAGTTTTATAAATAAGTTCTTTTTTCAGAAGGCGCAAGCGGCGCGTCAGGTAGTCGCTACAGCTTAGTGCACTAGAGACGAGAGATTTCTACACGTCAACAAATCTGTGGGTGTGAAAACGAGAGGTCCGAACTGTCATAACTTAGAAACAAAACACAACTATATTACAACGTTTTTCTAAATCGCTACAGCGATCAGAGACGAGACATTTCTACACGTCAACAAATCTGTGGGTGTGCGAGCGGGAGGGCCGATCTCCCGTCACCCACGGCGACATGCGCGCGAGTGGGTGTAGCCGTAGGAACGCCGAGTGCCATCTAATTGTTTCCCAGGCTAATAACTTTGTTTACCGCCCGGACGAAAACAAGTGTCGGTTGCCGTGTTGCCGACGCGGCAAATGCGTGGGTGTAACTTTGCACTCGTATTTTTACCCGACTGCGTTAGAACGAGGGTAACGTTTTTCGAGCGTATGTATGTCAGTATGTATGTCCATTTCTTTGACACGCGCTACAGCCCGAACGGCTGGACGGATTGTGACGTATGACATATCAATAGAATCACAGTTTGCATAGTGACATAGGCTGTATAATCTAGAAAATATACCAATCTCAAAAAATATATATATGTTTTAATACTATTTAGACAAAAACTCATATAAGCGTTAAATTAAATCTATATCATTATGAACAAAAATTTGTTTTAGGAATCAGGTCTTTTGTTTTGTTTCAGATTGGAGTCGCGAACGATGCAGACCATCTTATGGTATGGTGACTGTCGCCCATGGACTGTAAGCAACTTCATCTAGAGCAGGGATTTTATGTGAATATGCATTGCTACTCCCGAGGACTAAGATGGTTGCCTCATATATAAGTGAAGCGGCAACCATACCCTGCTACGGAAACGCAGGAACTGCTCCACGCTAGAACTAAGTGTGGCGGTGGCCACCCTGACCAAACTACTCGTTATACCACCATCGTTACATTATTTGAGAAAAAAAAATGTGTTCGCATCTTAAAAAGTTCGGTTATTAAAAAATTAGTTACAAAAATAATCTTTGTTCTTTCAAATCAATTTACCTAAATTTAGCACCCTTTTGTTGTTACTACATGATATATAAAGAGGATGATGACTTCATGACCTTCCTTAACATATCTGCCCTTTGCAAGGATCGTTGCGTTTTATTAAAAATCGATGCACTTTATTTTTTGTTGCTTCACTAAACAAAAAGTAATCTTATTATCATAAAATCGCTCCACTGTATCAAATAACCATCATCTGTTTCATAATAAT
>DWND01000116.1:0-12925 GCA_018250195.1 Cecropterus albociliatus | reverse complement strand
TGAAAATAGCTGTTTTCTCTCGATTATTTTTAAATACATACATAAATTTAAAAAATGTGTGACGTCACATCAGGGGGGGGTTATAAAAATGTGACAACCTGTGACAAAGACGGGGGGAGGGGTTCAAAAGTCCTAAAATTCGTGTGACGTACTTTATGGATGGCCCCTAAGGGATTTGTCCGCTATCTATGCAAGTAAACATATACATTGGAATACATACAGAAATACCAGTATTACTGCAATTTGGCCATTGTTACGCATTTATACATTACGAAAACATTAAAGCCATTATTATTTATTTTGACTAGCGAAAAATATGTACCTACTTACATGTACGGGGTAACCTAAAGAAATCAGAGCCAATTTCAACCTTAAAAGTCACTTTAAAATTGGCTAATAGAGAGCAGATACTCAACGAAAGTTTGTCAATTGTCCCTTTCCTATTGTCTAACGTACTTAGAGGGTTATTCTTGTGAAAGTAGAAGACTGCAGATCTAAGGTTAAAATACACGTCGATTCGATAATTTCTATCTCCGTCATGTTCGTTATTATTCGATTATTATTATTATTGTATACGAATCATCCTGAATGGATGATTCATCATATCTTTCATATGTTTAAAGTTTCCCGGTGAGTAATGGAAAGAGCTCGGTGTGCTCTACATCATACAACATCCTAGTCCTCGGAAGTAACATAGCGTTTGTGATCGACTTCAGGCAACAACGACGACTGTTCTATATGAAGTTCCTTACAAATCTATGGGCGGCAGTCACCACTTATCATCAGGTGGACTGCATGCTCGTCTGTTACTTCATTCTAATAAAAAAAAGTACTAGTAACACTTATTCGTAGGTTGTAGCACAATAGACGTATAAATAGCAATCGGAAATATTCGTTTTATGTATTAATTAATAGAAGTTTAATAATTTATTATAAAACTAAAGTAGAAAAAAGAATGTAGACCTCTTGGTGGTCAGAAGGCATCACCGCCCATAGTCAACCGTAATCAACTAAAATATGAGTTCCAATGAACTCAAGGAGAAGCGTAAAAAGTAATTCCCTAGTTCTGTAGCGTCTTGAAGCGTAAAATGTAATTAAATACGGAGTGTATTTTCCTAATTCATAAGATGTCCTAATAGGAAGAATAAAGTTCATTAATTAAAATTTCTTTATCCTTTAATTTACTGAGATTGTGTTTTCCGCCAATGCTATAGGTATTTGAAACTTTTTGGGTTATGAAAAGGAAAAAACGTAATTAATTTCCTTAAATGAGATTTTGTTCAATTGGACTTATAATGGTGTATTCCACGTTGAGACTAAATAAAATTTTAACGTTGTAATGTTTGTTTGTTGTTCAAAAATCACAGAATAAAGCAGTGAACTGATATAAAGCCAACCTTTGTAATATTCATAATTAAACAATAAAAAATAAAATGCAATGAGGACTCACGATATGCTGTTTTTTTTTTTTTGTTTTTTTTTATTATATTTTCCAAAGAATTATATAAGAGCACATCGTAAGTACCCGTTATATAGAAAAATTAAGACTATATAAAGTAATTAAAAGGGTAATTTATCAATCATATAAAATAGTCAAGATAAGACAAACAGAAACCCATCTTATTTCAAATGATTATACGTAGGTAAATGTTAACGCGAATGATGTAATATCTGAAATGAATTATTGTTCTCAAGACCTGTAGGGATTTTTTTTATTTTCATAATTCCAAATAAACAGACAAATCCGCATGCAGAATGCTAGTGTATATATACAGAATAACTGTATTATTCATACGCAATAGGAAAAGAATATTTGACCTACTTTATTTCCGCTTAAAAAGATCTTTCTGAATACAATTAAAAGGAAAATAGTTATATTTTTATGGGAATTTTGCTCAAGGATATGTTATATGAACAGGATACATACATGGACACACAAAGCGTTTGAAATTGAATTCTCAGATGAAACACATCTTTAAATAAAAGTAACATATATTAACACTATGTAAGACATTAATTTCCAGACATATAATCAGACGTATAAATTAATCCATGGCATTCCGAATACATTCATTGTCTATTGACGTTAAATTGCACAGTCGGGTCGTCGAAACTTGTATTTCAAGGACTAGTGGTACCGGGACTGTTTATACGTACTATAGAAGTACATGGTGAGCAGTGATAGCTAATGTTGAAACTCGGCCTCTCAATCGAGGGTCCGAGGTTCGAATCACTGATCACACGACTGACCACTGATTTTTCTAAAATGATATGCCTATGAGATATTAATTATTAGTGCTTTACCTGCACACCTGAGAGTTCCCTAACAAAACAGAGTTCTCAAAGGTGTATGAAGTCTAACTCTCTCATTCTGATTCTCGTGCCCAGAAGTGAAATAATAATGGGTAGACGATGATGATTTCACCATGAGGATGGATAGGAAGATCTAAACGTTATGTCAGCAGTGATAACAACCAGAGTAACATAATCTATGAAACACTAAAGTAAATTTTAGTCACAACCGGTCACCCATTTAACTTTGTCATACCGTGCGCAACGTTGGTTAACTTTGCAGATAAATTGACATATCTATCAGATGCGGTATCAAATGCGCCGCTAGTTCCGTGGAAGTTTATCATAGATACACTTTCCATGTGAAACGGTACACAGGCTTGTCTTCCTCATTGTTCACTAGTGGTTTAACAGGAATATCAGGAATATGATTTAAACGAAGTGAAAATAAAATAACTTGTAAATCAATTCATTTATATAATTATGTATCGTACATTCGTCCCTACTCTTTAAAGTAGGTCACTATTATTATATAACATATATTACTGGTATATGACAATATTTACAAATTATTTATTAGCTTTATTCATCCTCCGATGATTCGAAAACCTTTCCACTGAACCAAATGATTCATATTATTCACTAACAAAACACTACTTCCGCTTTGGGAGAACATACTGATAATCGCATCATTGGTTTTTTTGGTGAAATTGCGGTCAAACATTCATGGGTTTTTTATCGTAAAAGTATCGTGGTTATGTTATTCATACGTTGAGTGCATTGCACGTATTCTTATGTTACCTTCATCAGTATGTATGACATGGTAAAAACCTATTTTAATAAATAAATTATAGATAGTGCTACGGAGTTCAGATTTTGAATTCCATGTAAATATAAATACTAATCCAATGCAAGCAATTTAACAAATTCATACTTTACTTACCTAACACATTAATATTGCATCATAAATCATCGTCAGAAAACTACATGCCTGAAAATTCTTTGTGTTTCTAGGTTTTTTTTTTCACTTTATTGGGGTCAACAAACAGTTAACAACAAAGTTTACTGAACTATCAATCAAACAAAAAAGTATTAACACATCGTTAACCAACACCGTAGACCACAGATTACTATTAAGTATACAAGCAAAGGTAGAAAGTGGGCGGTTCAAGTTATACAAAAAGTAAGATACGTCTACTTAAAAATACAATATACGAGGTTATAAGAACTTCGAAAATTTACTTAATTTTGTTAAATCTAAAATCTATTTTGTTTGGTTTTGTTTACTTTTGGCAGACTACTCCAAGGGCGTAGTCCGCAATAATTGTTTTTTAAATGTACCTGGAAGGGTATTTAATAAGTCAACATTTTTGTAGTGACAATTATAACTGCACATTAATTGATTCATTGGTGAACGTATACCGGCATTTGTTCGACACTTAATACTAGCAAAAAATGATACATATTTACGCGAGTGATTTCGAGGTGGCACTGAATAATACAATTTATTATTAAGGTGTATGCAGTCGTATCTACCGTGATAAATATCATATAAAAGCATAGCCATAAGCTGAATGCGTCTTGTTTTAAGCGTCTGCATAACATATTTTTCAAGAATACATTTATATGGACTGTACCTATGAGAAAACTTAAAATTAATACGTGTTACGAATTTCTTTTGTACTGACTCGAGGGCACTGATATATTTTTGGTAAAAAGGATTCCACACGGACACAGCATATTCTAATTGGGAACGGACAAGACTCTTATATATATAAAGAAAAGTTGAAGGTCGCGTGAATTGCTTACAATTGCGCATTATGAAACCATACATTTGATAAGCTTTCTTGATAATTTTGTCTATAGATATACAATAGTTACGTAGTATAAACATAAACATAAACGCTTACTACACTCAGCCCCACAGTAGGACTTTTTCCTATTTCGGGGTGCCATGGACACACAAAGACGACTACAAAAACACCCAGACCCAGAACAGAAATATAAACTTATTCACATTTCTGTCTCACCGGGGATCGAATCCGGGACCCACTACGTGGTAGACCGGTATGTTGACCGTACCGCCACGCGGGTCGTCAAACTAATGTATATTGGTTATTATTTTAGATTCTAGGTTGGCATGTATATTATTTAATCGCATGGTTACAAATGGTCCATACCGCCTTTTAAAAAACTCTTAGTAAAATCGAGAGCTCGCACGTCGTCTACATGAGTATTTATTATTTTATTTATTTAATATTCATATTAGTACCTTAACTATACTATAGAAAAGAAAACAGAACATAATATTATTAATTTTTCATAAATTAATTACTTTATATTTAATTGTTACTTTTCGTCAAGCAATACTGTTGCAATGCTGGGCACAAGTCTCCTCTCAGAGTGAGAAGAGACTCGGGCAAAAGAACTGATTGGGCTGAAGATTTGGCGGCAGCCGAAGGTTTATAGAAAGCGAAAACCTTGAACAAACTGTAGCAAATGCAATGTAAACCGTGATTGAGATGGTAAATTGCAGAGGAAACCATACACTCCGTAATGGGCTTGCTTTGCCAGTTGTGTTTTAAATTCAAATTATGTATTTCGAAATGTTATCATTCTTAAAAAAATATGTAAATTTTATTGGCTCTAGAAGTTGTATATAATCGAATTAGATACATAAACAAAATTGTCAGGTATATATAAATGTTTCAAACTGGTATATTACTAACTTCAAGACAATTTTGAATTGATTTTCTTATGGTTTTTAAACATTTGGCTTAGGTTTTGAAGCACACACTTTTAAAAAAAAATACTTATAGAACTTACTTATATTTTATGTCTTTCGTTTTTTCTTAATCGTGAAAACATAGATAGTTAATCTCTAATACGCACAAAATTCGGAATCAGGAGTATATGAGATTGAAACATCGGCACCGTAACTAGTAAATATTGCTACAAAAACAACAAAGTAGTAGTATATACCCATCAGAGGCGTTCCAACTTAGTCCTCAGCCAAAAAACAACAACCAACATAGTTGTTTGTTTTATGTAGTTGTGTGTTTGTTTGGATGTATGTGAGAGAACAACAAACATCAGCCAACTTGGCCAACCTCTTTGGTAAACCTCAACTAAAACAGTAAGGTAATAATCTTATCTGTCGAACTGTTACTGTTACTGTTACTCTATTGCATACTACATACTATTACATACTAGATACTATATTATAAAAATATTTTTTACGTGGTTACATCAGATTACAACATCTATTACATAAAAAACATTTTCTAGTTTTTAACACGTTCGCACCCAACCTTGGTGGCTGGAGATATTATTATTTTTCTTGTTTCAATGTCTGTGAGCGGGTTAGGCGCGGAATGCAGGCGGTTAGAATTAACCGGGCGCTGGCCCTCAGCCAGCACACCACAGATAACGTGGACGTTTGCTGCTAACATACCAACGTATTATGATAAAGGTAATGAGAAATAATTATGAGAACACGCGAATAAACCTGAATAACACAGACTAAGCTCAAAATAAATCTAATATGAAAAATCTCGCGACAAGAGTACAATTTTTTGTAATACAGAATAATACAAAAAATTGTACAATGCAACAAAATGATGGGTTTGACTACTACAAAGTTTATTTTCGTCTCGTCAGTATAATTAAGTGAAAGCTTATTTTTAAAATATTTCTTATCATTTTTTTATTGCCTTGTTGATTCCTAATTCATATGTACCTACATATATGAAGGTCTAATCTTGCAAAGGAATTCTAAACTAGTTAATCCTCACCGATTCAGATAATTTTTGCATACGCGTTGAGTTCGGATGGCTGGATGAAAGGATGGATGATTAGCTTAGTGATGTCATTATCATAATCCAATACATTGATCTACTATAACGCATGCTTCGTGATGGCGGACCAATTATTGTTTAAGCACTCCTATAATATGCGAATCAAATAAAAGAGTTATCTGAAATAAGTACAAAAACAAAATGATGCTATCAAAAAGATTATATTTTTAAAACTTTTTTAGTATAATAATTAATCAATAACTAATTTCAATTGAGTTATCAATAAACTAATAGTAGGTAGGTAATAAGTAGGTATAGAGGTAACAACTTCAATTAGGCATTCCTGTAATGTTAGTAAAGATGATTGAATAAATAAATAAATAAATAAATAATGTTAATCCAGTATTCGACGTGATAAATTTTGTTCGGAATTATTAAGTAATTACTTCATTTTTTCGTTAATCTATTAATTGAATAAACATTCAGTATATATTTGACGTGTTAATTTTTGAATGATTAAAATTAAATTTGGTTTCAAATTATAAAAAAAATATTTTATTATATTGTAACGGATGTAAATCACTACAGGATAATTTTAGACAACCAGCACTACAACCTTAAAGAGTGTGACGTCACAAATAGTACGTCACGATTCATATAGGTCTTATTCATCTTCATATATTCTTTATTACGTGAACGATCTGAGAACATGTCCTTGAAATCAGAAATGTCGGTGGTTGAAATTTTCAATATAATATATGTATATATATTTCGCCCGCTTCAGGAACGGTTGCCACCATAATAGGTATCCCATGTGTTAATCTAAGTCATAAATTTTTGATGCACTAATTTCTTACGAAATGTAAGCAATAACTTTTACGTGAAAATGTAAAAAATACACATATTATATCTTCAAGAACTTTTACTATTATAATATTAGTAAGACTAGTAAGATTTCAATCCAAATTAGTTCTCAGCGGTAAGGCACACTCTGTGGTCAAGCTCAGATATAAAAATTCATTTGGGATTGATTATTGTATGTGTATATGTATGTATATATGTATGTATGTGTGTTTGTTTGTATGTATGTCCATTTCTTTGGCACGCGCGAGGCTGCGGCTGGGGCTGGCAGTCCAAACGACTTAACTGATAGCCACTTATGACAGATCAAATACATATATATTATGATACATTTACTTGACTACTTTGACAAAAACTCATATAAGCGTTAAACTAAATATACACCATTATAAGCAAAAAATTCGTTTTGCGCGGTCGGATTTTTGTTTTAGTGTTTTTAACGATGTTTCTAGTTATTAAGAAGACCCTTTCGTTATACTTCGAATCCAATTAATGTAAAGGCATGTATTACTGAAACAAAACGATTACATCAGATCGTGAGACAGGTCGCACGCATCGGGTCGTTGTCAGGAAAAATGTGGCAAATTGTTCTACTCTTGCTACACGCACGATCAATCACAATAACTATGGAACCATCGACAGCCGCCAAAGAAATAACACGCTTTTTGTTTTGACGACATACGCAGAAATATCCGCAATTATTACAATAGACTACAATGTTAATACCACATCTAATTTTTAAAAAATACTAAAGTAATTTAAATATAAAAAAAAAACAAGTAAACAGTCCAAATGTAACAGACCACTTAAGATATAATACTCAGTAATAAAAACATAAAATTCAAGTTAAAAAAATAATTACAGCTGCTTGCTGCCAGATACATCGATGATCGACCTAAAATGTGACTAGTTTGACCTGAGCTCTACCAATCTTGCGCTACTTAGACATAAAAAAAAAGAATAAATTGGAATGGTCACCCCTTATTTAATTTTATATAATAGACATTTCTCTTAGAAGAAGGTAATAAATAATTAATAGCAGCAGTGTTACTTAATCCACGAAATAGAATTACGAAGAGTTTAAAAAAAAAATATGCACCGAATAGATAACAAATAAATATATTTTCCTTTGGAAAGTCAGTTATAAACGGTAAATATCCTAACATACAAATCAAACTAATTTCTACAAATAGAATCAATTTAAAATCTATGTCTATAAAAACGGTATCATTACGGGTTAAGGGTACATAAACGATCAATGAAATACACCAAATGGAGAGTGCATCCACATGAACACACTGCACCAACGTGTCGTAAACATATCCGGATTAATGAATCTCTTTATTGTAACAATATTTTACGTTCTCAGAATTGTAGATAAAAATTTGTTGCTTTGATATTTTAGACAAGACGATATAATTCGAAACCAATAAGGAAATATCTAAATATGATTTTTGGGGTTCCGTAAATAAAGGGCAAAACGGAACCTTATTAGTAAGTCTCCGTCTGTCATATGTCTCTCCGTCTGTTTGTTACCAGGATGTATTTCATGAACCATAATAGCTAGACAGTTGACATTTTCACAGATGATATACAGTGAGTAACTTTAATATTCGGACAATATGAGGTTTCTGATTTATTTCGCCATATCTTTATTTTTAACAAATAAAACCAAAAGGTATTCGAATATTATAATAACATATGTGCCTGCAAAACAATAGCATACATTAAAACACTGAAACAGTTTGGCAATACAAAATATTTTGTAAAGACTATGAAATAAGTTGTACCATATTCATTTTAGTACTTTTAAACAATTAAATTTGTCGTTAAATTAGAAACAAACTTTGTTGTTAGGGTTTTTCTAACAAATAGGAGGGTATTATATGATAATAATATTGTCTATAGCCACAGGAACACTTCTTAAGGAAGCTCCTTAAGAAGTTAATTAAGCTAAGATTAAGATATTTATATAAGGTATATATTAATGAACAGTATAATTTTAATGAATTGTTGCTTAAATGCGACAATGTGTCTGTGATTTGGGGTCAATGGCAGCTATCGATGGCATGGCATGGCAATCATTTAACAATATGTACATTTCTTTAATTATACTAAAATAAAGTTTATTAATTAGAAGGAAATATGATTTGTAGCCAAGTACAAGTCCATATGAATATATTTGTATAATTCCAGTCAGACCAAGTGCCGGTGGGGCACATCCCGCGGCAGCTGTCGGTGTACTGCCGCGGCGCGACGACGCGGCGCGCGCAGCCCGGCGACCACGTGGCCGTCTGCGGCGTGTTCCTGCCGCTGCTCAACGCCGGCTTCAAGCAGATCGTGCAGGGGCTGCTCTCCGACACCTACCTCGAGGCCCATGTGAGTTGTGTAACATTCATCCTCGGAGTTCCTGTTTTTAAGGTTGAGGAACGAGTACAGTTCGACCAGGTATAGGTACTATCGCCGCAACTATTTCTAGTGGAAAGCAGTGCAAGCGCACTTTCATTTGTCGCCATCTTTGTCCTCGAGACAAGCAATGCATCCGTGAGTATCTAAAACTAATATTAACAATAACATTTCTGAAGTGACCTAGTAAGACAAGTATGAACAATCCCTATGCTTTGAAGTAGACAACTGCTTCACAAACCCATATCAGTAAGTGGCTATCATGTCTACTTTTCTTGATCAGGCAATGTACCCACAAGTGCCTGAAGTCCAGCATCCAGTCATGGAGGCTCCATATAGCAAATTCATATATAGTCATAATGCAAAGACTTATTTATTAACACTACCATATACTTTGTGATTGTAACATAAATATCGCCGTACTTGTATATACATAGTTGGCAGTCTTGCATATCATAAACTAAAATGCGATATTTTCACATTATCGTCAACCCATTATTGTCCCACTGCTGGGCACGGGTCTTCTCTCAGAATGAGAGAGTTTTAGGCCATAGTCCACCGCGCTGGCCAAGTGTGAATTGTTAGACTTCACACACCTTTGAGAACTCTTTTTTTTGAGAAACTCTCAGATGCGCAGGTGTTTTCCTTCACCGCAAAGCAGTGATAATTAAATTCTAATACTTCCGCACATCATTTTAGAAAAATCTGTGGTGCGTGCCCGGGATTCTAACTCGATAATGAGGCCAAGTTTTTAACCATTAGGCTATCACTGCTCCAAAAGTTCTTATATTCTATAAAATGTTATATAAAAAGAAACGATTTTTGCAAGATGTACATTCCTACGAATGAAATATCAATCTTCGTTTTCGAGCTCAGAGGAAGGAAAATATTCTGGTCTGTATATTTAGGACCACTGGGCGGTCAGATAAGCCTATATAGTAATATGTAGATAAAAATATTCATAGTATGTTACACAAATCTCTGTCTATCAACCAGGATGACATATCACGAACATCTGACATGACAAATGACGACAGTAACTGTAACCAGTATAAGTAGACCTCCGTATCTCGTTTTTGTATCAACAAAATCAAGGGGTGACTTGAATCAACGATTTCCAAGGGTCCGATATAAATGGACCGGTTATATCCGTCTAAGGGGACGCTTGATAAACGCTACATCCTTCTTGTAATACGAAAATATTCGTAACAACATTATATATTTGGTGTTACGTTACTTAAATTATCATTTTTATGAACTTATAGTAAGAAAATAAAATAAATAATTGCATAGTAAATGACCAAAGAGTATTAACAAAAATTATTTATTATTATTTAGTTTTAAACCGATGTGCAGGATTCAAAAACTTATTAAAAGAAACTAAATAGAATTAGATAGATTTTTGTGTACATCAGAATTCCGTTATTTTTTTTTATTAATTATGGGCTCAATATTTCTAAGTACTTCCACTAAACGTTATTTATTTCTTTAACAAACGCTTTCTAGTTTTATAGTTGTGAAATAGATAAATATTCAGTTGTTAGCTATTTTATTTTAACAACAAATAAATGAAATAAAAAAATAATAATAATAATTATAAGTCAATAGATACATAAAACTATGGTAACGAATTAAAAATCTACGGCTATCTATTAAGTATGTTGCGTTATCATTTTTATTGACAGGATTTATGGTGCGTTCTCGACTTTACAGCCGTTTCGCGGTACTGTATGCTTTTATGCATACTTTATGGCTCGCGATAAAATAAATAGACTGTTTAATAAGCGAATCATGTAATGCTACTGGCCAAGTACTCAGTATGACCGCCGTGTTCTATTTCTGAAATGTGCAGTAACGGTCCGCGCGCGTGATTCGAACACATTTAAATTTTGACGCGCGGAGAAATTCGGCCAGTGATCCTGGCCAATCGAAACGCGCCAATCGGTATTTGCATCGTTTCTCTTTTCAAAATATTTAAATCGTATTTACGCAATTTTAGGCGGCGTCGCGGATAATTGGACGCCTTTGTATTCCCATGGAGAATACTTATTTGTATTTTTTTATCAAAAGGAAAAGAAAAATCTTACTTTAGCTGCAAATCAAAAAAAAAAAAAACTTTCATTCAATTCAATTCAACAAAATTTTATACTCAATGTTATGTAATTAAAATTAATATTACAAACAGCCATGTAATAAAACCTAAGTTTTTTGTCTCATGATAACCAACCATTTGCAAAATGATATAAGTATAAAATGTTTGTTTTGTGTAAAATTCTATCTTTTTTGTTTTATCTGTCATATTATGACATTGGAAATAACAAACATTAATAAAACATTTAATTAACTAACTGTAATTTTCTTTAAATGGGGTAAATGCTTATTAGTAACGATAGAAACATTTTATAATTTTATACATAACATATGATTATATAGTGTGGTGCTCGCCAAATCATATCTTAACAAAGGCGTCGCCAGCCGATGACCTAAAGACGGAGAATAGTTGATGTAGGGTTTGTGCATTTCTAGAAGGGCGAGGTGGTCCTTTTGGCGACGTCGAACGGTAGAAAACGGATGCGTTATAGGTTTTTCAAATCTTTAGGGAAGGGTCGGAGTGGGAGGGGAGTAGCTGCTTCCTGTCTCAATTTATATCATGGCAAGAATATAAATTAACAAAAAAAAAATACGAAATGAATTGGTCAAAAATTTAAAGAAGCACATTAGCACGATATGTTTTATGGCAAAATATCATATTTCATATAAAATATTTCATTATCAAAATGTTTCCATTCCACTATGATATAAGCATAAAATGATTATTATATTATGCTATTACAGTGATTTTATATTATTTTGAAGGTATTTTTATGGTTATTTAATACAAACCGTCTACTGAGCTTAGACCTCGTGTCCTTTTCGATAGCTTTTACCAGCTGTCCATAAGTAGGTATTTCTTCTTTCGAATAGTATTCTATTTGCTGTCTGAACATCTTGCTGTGCAGAGCATCCCTATAATGAAATTGGAAGACTAACCATTGCCTTGTTAAACTTAAATTTCAATTTCGATTTCAACCATAAACCCTTTGAGGTCCACTTCCTACGAAAGGCTACCCGAATGTGAGTTTTTACCAATAGCCCCAGCGCCTGGCATATGCATTATATTATATTATTGTTAGGCAGTGATAGCGTAATGGTTGAAACTCGGCCTCTTAAAACATTGACCGAGATTGCAATCCCAGACACATAACAGTGATTTTGCTTGATGTGCGTACTAGAAATAAACTATCCCTGCTTTACGGTGAAGAAAGACATCGTGAGGAAACCTGCACACCTGAGTTCTATAAAAAAAAGAGTTCTCAAAGGTGTGTGAAGTCTACCAATTCGAAGTTGGCCAGCCCGGTGGACTATGGCCTAAAACTCTGAGAGAAGACCCGTGCCCAGCAGTGGGACAATAATGGGTTGACAAAGATATGATTGTTGCATGTTACTCAGGACGTTGGACCTGCCCCTCTCCTAGATTTGATGCTCTATTCTCCTACGACATCCACGGGAACAAATAACTATTCTTGGGA
>DWND01000115.1:0-12954 GCA_018250195.1 Cecropterus albociliatus | reverse complement strand
TGGTACAATTATAATAAACTCTTTATATTTTTATTACTAATTGTTTTTAATTCACTATTATCATATCATTATTTGTCGCTAACCGACTTAATATGAAAGAAACAAAATTTTTCAAAGCTGCATCGATGCAAATGTTACTCACTCAGTCTTTCAATTATATAAAACATTCATTCAATATAATTCAATTCATTCATTCATTCAATTATATAAAACTAGTTTGACGAATAAGATAACTTTCCAATTGCTTTGAGGGCGACGAAAATTAATGATATGATTTAAGATAGAACGAAGGGCTCTATAAGTAAATAATAATGAAAGTTACATTTTACTTTCGTTAAAATTTCATATCACAAAATTGTTAAATGTAAAAAATTAACATAATTTTGAAAGCCTTAATATTATGAAAATAACTGTTAAAATATAAATGAATATTGGTTAAACATCAAACACTAACATCACATCAAAACCAAAACATTTTTTTTGATTGTAAACTTGTGTTGCTAGCCACTGTTTTCACAACACAATTGAACTACAATTCATATTTCCAGTATTTGTAAGAACCGCAACCGTTTGAATATCAAAGGCACAACCGTCTCTCTCGGGAGCGGCGGTTTCCCGGCGATTAAAGCTTCGAACCCGTTTGATGTGTTCATCCCGTCTAGAGGCCGGGAACTGCAGAGATAAAACTCCAGCTCCAATGCTCCCAAAGGATTTCGAATAGTTAAGTGAAATCAGAATTGGAAATGAAAAGCTTTAAAATTTAATACGATCAACTGGTAATATTTAAACAGTATTTTTTTTAGAAATGTAATTTGATTTGCGTACTTATTTTATAATTACACGAACCATTGAGACCAGACCTAATCGGTATAGCAATATCTATTCTAATATTATAAAGCAAGTAGCAAAGTAGGGTTTGTTTGGTTGAACGCACTAATCTCAGCAACTACTTCCACCGAAACGCAAGAACTGCTTCACGTTAGAAATATGTGTGACGGTGGTACCTTCCCAGTCGAACTACACTGGTTCCACCATCCGCTAATAATAGACGGAAACAATTGGACACCATCGGTCATGTTATTTGATATGAACTCTTGTAATAGCTTCCTTACAAAATTATTATGTAGAAATGACTACCATCTTATGATATAAATTTCCTCATAAATTCATTCTGTTCATTTCTCTAAAGACTAGGTCTGATGACATTCTTGATATTCTACTTAATAGTATGTGGTCACCATCATTAGTGCCGAATTGTAGCACCTCGTCTTAAAATATTCTAATCTAAATTATAATAACAACATTAATTCAGGGTCTTGGTATTCGGTGTATGTGAAAATTCACGTGGAAAATACATTTTAATATTTCATTTATGAATAACAAAATCAATACTACATATTTTAAATCTGTCTTTGTACAGTGCTTAAAAATGCATGCAGTAAAACGAAATTTTAAAACATCTTTAACTGTACAACTGTGTAGTAACCGAGAAAACTTTATCCGCTCGGTCCCACGTTGGGCGCCAAAGCGTGCAAGGTGTACAAATTGACAGCGCCACCTCGCGTCAAATGGGCGAGTAGAGCGGGCGCTCCGTGACCGAACTAGACGATGAGAACGTACATGTTTGCCGAAATGCACTGAGAATTGCTTCTTTTATACAATTTTATATGTGTTTTTAAAGTTTATTTATACTAACGGTAGGTTCTGTAAACTTACCAGGAGAGATCCCAAATATTGTAAACATTCCCCAAATTGTTTAAATAAAGAATTTTTGAATTTTTTTGAATACTGAACCTTCCAAAGATTAAATATAACAAGTACATAATGTAAATCCGTATTTAAATGTGTTTTTTTTGTTTCCTTGTGCATAGTCGCTGTTATGCACAAGCATGCTATGATCCACTGGTCACGTACGTTTAAAAAAAATCAAGGAACAGTGTTTTCTAACAATATAGCACAATCGCATCAACTCAAACAACATGGCCACCGTAGACTCTTTGACAAAGTATCACAGAAATAAAATAAAATAGCTATTCAATAAGCACATACAAATAAGGCATACGTTTTATTGTGTATTTCTCGTATTGAAAAACCCTTATTTCGAGGCGATTTGTGCTTAGAATTTAATACTATCGATTTCGCTATAATGTATGTGTTGGGAGGAAAATGGTGGTTGTTTGTTGCATGCAGCTTAAAATATTTTACTTTTCATATTTGAAAGAAAAATCCTATGTCGTTCGTAGGGGTTCCTCAGCCAACTGTATTATTGACTTAAAAAAAAGTTGTGTAAGCACTATTGTATCCTGGAAGATGTAGGGGTAAAGTTATCCCAATTTCTCGTGTTTCTTTGCCACTTCAATAGCCTTCAGTTTATTTGACTATATCCGCTCTATCAGAAACTCATTACAGCACAATCCTACTTAATTTTATGTTGTACGTAATCTTAGACTTATTTCAGCATAAGGCTATTAATACTCATTTTTTTTTCAAAAATCAGTGAAGAAACCACTGCACCTTACTCGGACACTGTACCGTACCATATTCGGACATCTTATTTCGCATCAGGTGGACTGCATGTTCATTTGCTTCTTCAGTCTGTAAAAAAAAATAACGAGTAATTCTCAAAAGTTTCGAAAGTTTAATCATATTAAATTGTTACGTAGTTATTATGTTGCTTAATCGATTCAAATGGTAACTTTTTCTTCTTTGTAGTTTTATATTGGTATAGCAAAATGGTTAGTGTATTAGAACTTAGGTAATGGTCGTTTAAGGTTTATTAAGTTGTCTATATTTAAGATACCAATATTAGTTTGTGTAAATTGTCAATTCAACAGAAACATTTACGCTTTCTAAACTCACAGACCCACGCTAGGATTTTCTCCTGTGTCATGGTGCCATGGACACTCACAAAGACGAATACACCAACATGCAGACCCAGAAAAGACATCCAAATTCGTCATTCAGATGTGTCTGGCCGGGGATTGAACCCGGAACCCACTGCGTGTCAGATTCGTATTACATCTTTGCCACCCGGGTCTACGGCGTCTTTTCGAGCGTATGTTTGTATGTATGTATATACATATGTATGTTTGTTTGTATGTATGTCCATTTCTTTGGAACGCGCTACAGCCCAAACGGCTTGACGGATTGTGACGTATGACATATCATTAGAATCGTCTCAGTTTGCAGAGTGATATGGGCAATATAATTTTTTAATGGAAAATAAAAAAATATGGAAATAGGGCAGTAAGGGGAGGGAGAGACGAATTTCTTTACTATTATGAAATATTCTATTTTGACAATATGGATATCAAATGCAAGCTATTAAATTGGCCAATCCAAAAAAAATAGTAGGTAACACATTTACTCGACTATTTTGACAAAAACTCATATAAGCGTTAAATTAAACATATACATATCATTATGAACAAATAATTCGTTGTAAGCAGTCGGGTTTTTTGTTTTAATGTTTTAACGATGTCAATAGTTAAAAAGACGGGTTCCTCGACGGCAGTAGAACCTACGCCTATCGCCATGGCGATTTTACCGCAGCGGTATGGGACTACTTTCAAAGCAAAAAAAGGATTACAATGGAGGATGTTGGTAAAAAAGTCTACGTTACAAAATTGTTACCAATTCTGATAAAGAGAAATCGACATTTTTGTAACTGATTGAAATGATTTATTGCACAATTATGTAATTCAATTACAACAAAAATTGTAACGTGATTGTTGTCGGTATTGCAATTATGCGGAGTTATACACGATAACAGTATAAAAAGTATCATAAGTATACTATAAAGTATCATAAAATTACCTTCTTTCTGACGCAGTCGGATAATCATCACTGAAAACCATTTCTTTGACAAATCAGATGAAGAGCCTTTGTACAAAAATATTCTATGTATCTAAATATTCTATGTAATATCTATGTTCTTTTGTTTTGTCTTGTTTTGTTTGTATATACATGTTTATTAAATAGTGGTAAAAGTAAAACTCAAAACTCAATTCTTAGTTCGATTCCGCGCTATCGCCACACCTGCTAAACAACAGTCATAGGTGGTGGTGACCTACCCTACTTGTATGAGGTGTTCTAGCTTAGTCTTCAGGGGTTGCAAAGCTGATGAGGCAGAGCTCAGGTAGAACTCCATCTGAAGTCTTACAAGGTGGTAGAACCAGTGTAGTTGGACCGTGAAGGTACCAACGTCACACCTACTTCTGGCGTGAAGTAGTTCATGCGTTTCAGTGGAAGGCTGTGGTTACTAGCTCACTTACATATGAGGCGACCATCTTAATCCTTGTAAGTAGCAACTCATCTGTTATCGATTCAAATAGAACCTCTGTTCCATACTAAGTTGCTTACAGATGTGCATGGGCGACTGCAACCACTTACTAACAGGGGGAACTACTTGCACGTTTGCTATTTCAATAAAATTAATTTAAATTAATTAAAGAAAAAAGTTGATTAAAATTCCCCAGGGTCAGCAGTTGCCACTTGCCTTCATTTGCCTTAATAGTCGTACATGCAGCACGTTAATTACTTCTAAAATTAAAAAGAAAACATATACCAACGTCTATGCGCAACCCAACCTTCGAAATAGATTTATGAAGGATGTAGTAACGTCGAACAATTGAATGCCAATATTTGAATACAAGCAATGAGACTCGAACGGAAGTTTACATTATACCGTTCCCAAAAAAACTTCGCACTACGCCCACGCAACCAACTCCTTATTTCACAACAAAACACCAACTAAAGTTCCGTTCGTATCGCAGAAAGTTTTCCGCGAATTGTTGTGCAACGGTCTTATTTTTAATACATTATATTTTACTACAGTGCATTTGCAATACAAATTTAATATGGTTGTATTTGTAATGTGATTATAAAATACGAGCAATTCTGAAAAAAAGAGTTCCCAAAAGTGTGTGAAGTCTACCAATTTGTAGTTGGCGCGGCTGTGGACTATGGCCTGAAACTCTCAATCTGAGAGAAGACCCGTGACCAACAGTGGGACAATAATGGTTTGACGACAACAACATTATTTCAGTATGCGAAAATAAGTAAATAGATTTTAGATGAATTATTTTAAACTAATGAATTGTTTAAAATAATTCATGTGAAATGTGCACAGTGTGTTTTCCAGTTTCCAGTATAGAATATAAATTCCCATATGTAACGTTCGATGATCTCGCGAAAACAATCAATCAACGGACACACCCATGGAATCCATACACACGTTATACCTACACCATATTGACACATCAACCCACGACCATAAATATCTTTCGTTTGAATAATAATTTGGCTTATATTCAAAGAAGTAGATCGAAAACAAAGATGTAATCGGCACATCAAACCCGCTGTTTATCATATAATCTGTGTTATTTAGGTATGTTTCCAAAATAACACAGATATTGTAAACTTATTTATTGTTGTGAATGACACGTGGAACTATTTGTGTGTTATGGTATAATATAGTTTAAAAGATGTATCCGATCGATACCAATTTAAGGATATGATGGAGAAATCATTTTTTTAATCCTCTACAGGACAGACCTCATGGAGGCATGAGGTCTCGACTTGTATGAAAAGGATGTTGTAGGGAATACCCTTAGCTGTGAGTGTTGGTGATTATAGTACAAAATAACTACGATAAATAAGTGTATTATTAATCTTTTAACAATAATAATTGAGTCGATTCTTTAATTAGTCGGCGTCAATGATATCAGGGTTGCCATGAATCCGAGATTTCTAAAATTCGACCCCTCGACAACTCCTGTCGGTTGTACGTTGAAGTTAATATTACAGTAAATTTTCAGAGTGTATGTATGGACATTTTTCTGGTTTATTAGTAATATAAACAACAGAAAATAGTAAAATGATACTTTTATTTACAACACAAGACTGACAAGAGCAATATTCAAAATAAAGTGGCTGACAGGCAAGGCAACCATAGATATGATAAAGATAGTAGCGGCCTTACTTCACACCTTGGAGATTAGAAGTGTACAAATGTTATTACTAATATTATAAAGGGGAAAAACTACTGGTCGGATTTGGTTAAAATTTGACGCCCAGATAGTTTAATACCTGGATTAACACATGGGAGAGTCATTACCCTGGTTAATGTGACTGAAGCAGGTAAAGTTTGACGACCCGCGTGGCCGAGCGGTCACCATACCGGTCTGACGCGCAGTAGGTCCCGGGTTCGATTCCCGGGCAGACAGAAATATGGATGATGAGTTTAGATTTTTTTTCTGGGTCTGGGTGTTTGTGTGTCCGTGGCACCCACGACACAGGAGAACATCCTAGTGTGGGGCTATGAGTGTAGAAAGCGTGTGTGTTTTTAAGTCGCGGTAATAAGTTTTTTTTTTCGAAGGGGAACCTTCAAAAGGTTCCCGACGCCGTGGGACCGACGCCGGGTTATGTGGGATTATTACCGCCCCCTTGGTGGCCGTCCTCAGCGCTGTGTGGAAGACTCCGGGATCTCTATAAGGACGCAACCGGAGTCCTCCAAGCGCAATGCCCCTTTTTGGCTCTTTCCCGGTGAGCATAAGCGCTCATCGTTCTTAGTACTATACCTATAGCACTTATAACCTAGTACATTATAACTTCTTTTTTACATAGACTGCTTTTATTTTCTGATCTTGATTTAATTTCATGATCATCGAATCAGTCCACGACCCTCGCATTCCGTGGTAACGGGCAAGTGACGAATGACTGGCGGCAATTTATCTACTTTCATATCGTACAAGTTTTTCTAATATATCTCACCGTCTCTCATACTAACAACCAGGGATGTTATGGATATGAATTTTCGGATCTGGATACGGATATGTAACTATTTCGGATTTTAGTTTTGTGTAGTTTTGGTTACGGATATTAGGGAATTTTTAACGTAAGATACAAATCTATATATATAAAAGGCAATTCCGACTGAACCCGAATTCCACTAACTTATATATCAGCGCACAAACGAAATTACTGTACCTAGAACCCTGAAATTTGACATAGGGGTTATTATTTTAGGTTATTATCTAGGCTTTTATGGTGTAAGTGAGCGGTAAGAAAGGATTTTTCGAAATAAAGGGGGATTCTAAGGGGGTTAAATAGGGGTAAAAGCTAATAATAATAATAAGGTAGGTGATAATTTGATTTTATTTCTATGGTATTATTTGATATTAAAAAAAGTCATATCAGTGAATATAGCTATAATATTCACTGATATGACTGACTCTTAATCAATTTTTACAAGTGTTATTTACAAAAAGTAAAAAAAAAATATTTTGAAACATATCCGAAATTACGGATATTTTTTTATTTCGAATATCCGTTACGGAGCTCAATAACATCCCTAGTACCCTTGGTGAACCGACACGCGACATGGAACAAACGATTTGGCAATGAGATGAAATCGTATTTTTGGTAACCTTTTTTTTTTGAAAGCGTTAAGATTCTATTTCATGGTTAATTCTTTTTGGTTTCATTGCAAACTATGCAATGGGGTTAAGTAAAGAGTGCTTTATAATTTATATTGTTACTTGTTGCCTATTCCTTGGGAACGGAACTTTTGTCGGACCGAAAAATCTCTAATCTGTAACGTTCATGAAAATCGCTTGAGCCGTTTCCGAAATCCTGGTTACACATATATAGGAATACATATACTAGAATTGCTCGTTTAAATATATCAGATATTAAGTAGCCCATTACGACGTAGCCCATTTAAAGGTTGGACAAGCGGCCACGCTTGGTTATACTCAACTAGCTTATTCCGCTCGATATTATCACCTTTACCACGGTAAAGAGCATCCTATGTGATTGCCAAATGTCATTCAATTTCCACAAGTTTTTTTCCTCAAATTGTAATTCACATTCATTCTTTTTCGCAAACTTTCGCCTTTATAATATTAGTAAGGTATATAAAATAACTTTAAAATTTAAGATTTATAGTTTGACGTTAAAATGAACCAGTAAATGGTAGCATTTTATTGTCTATTTCATACCAGCACATTTGTCTTACGACGATTAGAAAGCGTATCGAGAAATATCGAAGAAATTTGTCAGAATAATATTAGAAAAGTACACGCGTAAAATGTTTTTTACTTTCAATTTGTGTTTGTCTTATAATTCTCTTTTATATATTTTTTGTTTAAGCTTAAGTTTCTCCTACTACAGAAAAACAATTTGCCAACTACGGACAAGAAATTATATTTTGGCACAGTATTGAAACATATTAAACAAAACTACACTTCACTGATAAATAAATGTATTAGTTAAAGTTTCATAACACAACCACAGTGATGTTTAGAGTGGAAAAACATATTATAATTATTAATTGAATTGTTGTCAGTAGGTGACGCGCACGACGGATGGAGAAAGTTTTTAATTCAAAAACTTGCTACAATGTGACAAAGTCGAAACGGGATTTTCAAAGTTCTGAGCAAAATACAGTTTTATTAGACTGATCCAAAGTTTTCAGGGTTTCTTGACAAACAGTGTTTCCTCAGATTCGTGAATGATGGTTCGCGATTTTGAAATTCGTTTATTTAGCGTTGACATTGAGCAAGTAAGATTCTCAAGTAACTGAAGGAATTACATATCATCAAAAACATCCGTGGACAAAGGCCACATGTTATTTTTTATCAGAGATGACTTGTTATTAGGACTAAGTTTAAATACTTCATTTAAGTGTACCAGCCTCAACACACACTTGAAATCACAATAGCCGTAAAGAAAGTGTCGCTAACATGTTATGAAAAATACATCAAGAGAAAAAATACGAAAGGAACAAAATAACACATGAAACTTGCATACCCAGAAGATGGAATAATTGAAATAACCTATTACAGAATACCATTGAGCATGGCAAAAGTACATGAAAACTTTCATGAGTAATAAATTTCAAACTTGCAATAGTAACCCAAGACTTGGTAAACAAATGAACATTTCTATTGTTATATTCGCGTTCAGCTTTGCGGTTACAGAACGCACCGAAATAAACATGTATTTTCTTCTTCGCAGGACATTTGCATTGAATTCCACAAGCACGTTCGGGCACGTTCGGTCCCATGTGATCCATGTACAGGAACAGTATACAGTGACGTCTTTGATGTATTCTCGACGTAACTATTCCCATCGTTCGATATGACATTCGGCCGATTTGAACGTATTTACGGTTTTCCATCACAGTGGAGTTTATCAACACGGCTGTAATTTGGGCTACATAGATTTTTGTAAAGCGAACAGCTTTGAAAAATTGGAGTGACTTTTGTGAATATAATGGAGGTAATTGACCAAGGACAATATCATTTTTTTTTTTTTTTTTTTTTTCCAGTTTTGGTCCTAACGAAGCCAGATAAACAGTTTCCAAAATGACCTCCCGCTTTTCTATTCATTAAACGGTACACGTTATTTAAACGTGGTGTTAACTTCCCGTGAAATCCGTTGATTGTTTCTAAGAAATGCGTCATTAAGTGTCTAATTACTTTTCACTGGAACCTTGCCAAAAATATATCAACATCACTATTTCATTGTTGAAGTTTTTGTGAACGTAAATTCAGGAAGTATAATACGGTTGATTAGTTGTTTTGGATACGTCGTTTCCGTGTTAATTAGTGACTTGAACTATTACTTTTAAAAGTTGAAAGTCAATTTCGCCGTTCTATCTTCAAACAATACTGTTCACGGCTATATATTCTTCTATCGTAAAACAGTTCTTGCGTTTCGGTAGAAGGGTGATACTGGTAGACACAAGAGACGAACATCGTTACAGTGTTTAGGAGTAAAAAGGCCTTTCCTATCGGCATTAGATTAAAGCATTTTCTATATGGATTTGGTTATAGATGTCCATGGGCGGTAGAGGCTACTTCCCATCATGAGGACGACTTGTTTGGTACTTCAAACTTGTAAAAAAATAAATCTCAATTTGATAGAATGGTCAAATGCTTATTATTATTTACCAACCCTGGTATTATAGGGTCGATAAATAATATCAAACATTTGATATAAGCTATGTTAATACGGAAATAATCATCCTTAACTGTTTAAAAATATCCATTACTTCTAAAAGAAACTAACATATTAAAACGTTTGTCAACAAGCTAATAATTAGGTCATTATTGACAGATGTTTCGTCAAACAAACACAAGATTATGATTCCGTTTTATCCAAGCCAGATCATAGACTCGCTGAAACATCTAACAACTCAGTTGTAACGCTTTGTATAGACAGACAAGATGATCAGATCAGAACAGTTATTTATAAGTCCCTATGAGACGTTACATACGCTTGTGTTCTTCATTGTTTACAAGTGGTTAAGCAGGAATCTCAGAATTGTGCTTTTACCATTTTATATCGAGATATGTAACTACTACTACGATTATATTTAGCTGATTAGCTGATTTTGATGATAAGGGTCAACGAGCAGCAGATTCTTTAATATTCTTTAAGGTGATAGAACATTTTGTGCTTCGACTCCGGAGGCAACATCGGCGCACCTTTTTCTGCTTAAAAACAGAAGTATTAAGCGCTACTGTGTATTGTTTGAAAGATACGGCGATAGTTACGCCCCTGTGGATATCATAAAAAACAACTGGTTGGACTTCATTACTCTTAGCAATTTCTGCATAAAAACGTACGAAAACAGTTCAGCTGTCACATAAACTTCAGCAACAATCGGAACGTTACAGAATTACACCAATCTGTCGATAAGTTATTTAAAACCGGTGCCGGAGATATAACCGGCTGCACTGAATCCGAACATTTCTATTTTCGTTTTGTTATTATTGCATTGCGACCGAATTAAAGTTTGCAGCGCTAGCCAATAAACTGATTATAGCATTGATCCGGTTATAGAAAAGCTGATATCTGGCGGCAGGTGAACTGCTTTGGCTATAAGGTATTACGTGATGTAAGTTGTTACGTATCTAGGATATCTACGAATAGGTAAATACTTCAAAACCAAAGTCCTACCTACATATTGGATTAGGAAGAATTGCCGAAATTAGTGTGAAGAAGTCAGAAGAATTGACGAATAATGGCAAATAACCGACTTGTTAATGCTTTGTTGTTGAGAAAACTAACTTAAGTAATAAGTGACATAGAATCATAAGTAGCGAGTTTCTTATGATAATATACAGGCACGGAGAACCGAAAATCGTTGGAAAGAGAAGAACATTAGGAACACAGTGCATCCTGGATTAAATGGATCCAAAGAAAACAGTAGGCAATTGAATTTAGATGACATAGGACCTGTCGAAGTAGGGTCAATGAGGGATAATCTTTATCCTGCAATAGATACTAAAATTAATTCTAGATTAATCATTTCTTGGAAAGAAATGAATGACGAAACATTAACCAATTTTTGCAACGTGGATTTATTATAGATTTTAATTAAAACAGTATAAATTTGAGAAATAATAAACTTAACCTCTCTATGATTGGACCGTTATTACGGCATGCAGAAATATTTGTTGATTTGCATATATGATCGCAAGTCCGTTAATGTTTCACGTTCTTCGCGTTGTTGCACTAAAATCTCAATAGCTCGAAATTCCATCGCATTTGATTTACGAGTCATGTGATAGAATATTCCGGAAAGAAATTATGGTTCGCATTTAGCTTAATGTCCATTGAGTTTAATTTGGATACGTTGCAATATGAGCATTGATTAGATTATTATTTAGAATACTACTGTGTATATTAATTTTTGAGGTTTTGAAACGTATTAATTGAAACATATGATTTTAAGCTGATATTATCGCGGAATTGATACATTTTAATATGTTACGGGTACTAACGATATGCGGTTTTTGAACTTATTTTTGCTGATATTTCGACCCATTCACATGGTACGTGGTCACGGCGACACTGTTTCGCCGTATTAATTGAAAAGTGAGGTCACTGGTACAGGGTAGTCTGAATTTGTTGCATCTTGAACATTATTTCAATCATATTCAAGTAGAAATACTCGTTTGCTACTTGAGTCTCAGTCCACCTGATGGTAAGTGGTTACTGCCGCCCATGGACATCTGTAAGCACTTTCATATAGAACAGGGATTCTATCTAAAGTCGGTTACATATGCGTCGCTACTCCTGACGACTAATATGTCACCTTAAATGAAAGAGTAAGGACAACCACACCCTTCCTACGAAACGCAAAAACTGCTTCACGGTATAAATAGGACGTTGCTGTGGCACGTCCACATTCGAAGTACACAATTTCTCTCACCTGGTAAGGAACATAAAGGTCAATTAAATAAAACTCCGGAACATAAAAAAAACTTTTTTAAGCAAGTTTTCATGTTCTGGGCACGTATAAGTCACTTCGATATCTCAGTGTGTCATATCTGTGTATATATCTTCTAAGACACACCGTTGGAATCATACGCGCCTAAGACGTTTTCACTTACTTAAATGGTGAAAGTATCCAAGTCATTGTAAGGAATTTAGTTTTTACTTTTAGCACTCTTCTAAATTCTATGTGATTTGAGTATTTTTGAAGGTAGGGCCCGACTCCGATGGCGTCTCCGCCATGTCTCTTCCTTAATAACAACACTATACATCACTGCTGTGTTTCAAGGATGTGGTAAAAGCGTCATACTGAAATAAAAATACTGAAATAAAGCGTTCCAAATTAGTCCAAAGGGTTAACCACGCATCTGTGTCCGACCTTAGGTTGCATTTTCATCCTATCTGGGGTTCTTTATACATTTTTTTATATCTGACTGAAGTAGCAAACGAGCATGCAGACCACATAGTAAGTGGTAACTACCGCCAATGGACATCTGTAAGGAACTTCATATACAACAGGGGTTTTATCTGAAGTCAATTACAGATGCGTTGCTACTCCTGAAGACTACTACTTGCTACTTTTGCCAGGTGGTAGAATCAATGCAGTTCGACCGGGGAAGTACCACCGCTACACCTATTTCTAGCGTGAAGCAGTTTGTGCGT
>DWND01000114.1:0-12963 GCA_018250195.1 Cecropterus albociliatus | reverse complement strand
TTCGTTTGCTTTTTGTTATAACTACGTGTGATATTGTTAGGTGAATAGGTTACATTATATACAGATATCGAATTGATTTTCTCTGAATATTTTATAATGAAGATGAACACGACACTTCTTACCATAACTCTCAACCTCTTACTATTAATCTCTTTAATTGTATCTATTCATTCTTGAATTCTTATAATTTAATACACATATATAATACTTCGTTGAAAAGTTATGAGTAAGTTTAGTCACATATAGAAATGTTAGCCTTAACTCAACACGGTTATAATGAAGCCCCATCCATACGCGAGCGTGACTTTGAAATGTTATGCGATTTAATAGCAATGGAATTACTATGTTTATTTTTATGACTTTACTTGTGACGAGCATACATCGCAACTCCGCCTACATGCTCCCTTTCAGTTTACCTTCAACTGAAATACTTGAAAATATTTCGCTATGATTCTTATAAGAATACTTTACTGGGCTACATGTGTGTAGTTAATGCGATTTTGTGTTATAAGTGCACTGCCTGGTTTATAGACTACACGTAGTGTAACGGTAGATATGAAAGAAGAATAACTAATACGAAGAAAGATATGAAGTTTAACTTTTTGAGTACTTATATATACTACTTCTTCTTGTACACCTGAGGATTAATTTTGAACGCTTCTTGAAACTATATTTACTTTAGAGCACCAACTAAACTAATATACTTTTACAGACAGAACCAAATGTAGGCATAGCAACGTAGTGAGTGACAAAAATAGCTAACACTTTTCACTTAACATCAAATATATATAGGTAAGTCTACACGTACTGAATGGATATATGTATATCGTAGCATCAACATCGAGAGTCAAAAGACGACTCAATGAGATAAATTTCTAATATTCACAGTAACGGATTATACCTATGTATATCCGTAGCATCAACAGAGTCAAAAGACGACTCAGTGAAATAAATTTCAAATATTCACAGTAACGGATTAAATGACGTAACGATATTTATTCAGAAGACCGGCAATTCCCATTAATATTTCAGTGGAACAAACAAAGTGGTCGCATCTGCAATATCCGATGTTCTCATTGCACCACCCCATTCCGTTCCGTGGAAAATAAATGAAAATCTTTTTCCAGTCCTAAGGGTTGTTCGCGAGATACAAATGCGAACATATGTAGAAATGTTGGAAGAAAAGGAAATTTATACACGGTATGCAAATAAGAGTATATATGGGTATTAGTCTGTTGTTTCACTTTTAGAAGGAAAGAAAAATAGTCGCTCGAGTGTTACGGTTTTGTATAAACTCCAACTACCTTTTCAATTACACATAAAAGATATGTATTATGTAAATACACAAAAGGTTAACCAGCAAAAAACTGTATCTTTATTTTACTTTGTACAACTTCTTGTATAACGCTATATTTACATTTTAAGTTTTAGACCTATAAGGTAAATAACTTTAGGTAAATAACGTTAGGTTCTAAGAAAAAACAGCAAGACCAATTCAAGAAATGCAAATTCTTGTTGTCATCCTATTGCTGTTTCACTCCTGGGTATGGTTTCCTCTCTGAATAAAAAGGGTTAAGTTTGGTTACCGCGCTAGCCAAGCTCGTATTGGTAGACTCTGGAAACCCTTGAAAACATTTATTTTGCAAACTTCATTTAATTTATACCAAGTATAAATATATTTCTATAGCAGCTTCTCATAAAATCTAAATTATGCTACAACTATGAAGAGATACACAATTTAATTTTTTTTAACAAAACTTGCTGGTTGTTGTGCCAGATGTTTTCAGTTAAAGTCATATTTATAACTTCCGATCTAGCAAAGGATTAAGAAAAGATATTGTAGGTACAATTACCAAGATTCATCGTAAGCCTAGAATTCTCCTCCTTGCGACGCAGTCGACTATAAGAAGTATCATCACCTTTTAAACAATTCTTCAAAAATGCGTCAAAGGATTTTTTTTAAATTCTGCCGTTTACAAATTACATTTAAATAGTATACTTATTCCTACATCAAATCTCACTTTAAGTCTTCGATCCCAGATCCCAAAGAGAAACATGATTAACATTTGCACTTAGCTAAGGATAGGTGTTATGTATTAAAATAACATAACCCGCCGGCTGCTCCACTTCCGTCTATTGTACTACAGACAGAAGTTAAATAAGCTTTGCGCGTTAAACATAATGCCTACGAAGGCGTTATGTAAACGTAAACTAATTTATTCACGACCGTGTTACCTAGTCCTCGAGAGGATCATCGGATTAACATTACAGATATTTTTCGGAATCGAGATCTTTATAGCACAAAGTCAATTTACCTTTTTTATTTGAGCCTAAAGAAATATTGTTCAGAAATGATCGTTTACGTAACACGTATACATTCATCAGTTTGTACTGCATTATTTTTTGTCGATTTCTGTTAATTAACCTTGAAAAGATTTAAATCACATAGTTTATCTGATTGGAGTAGCAAACGAGCCTGCAGTCCATCTGATATTAAGTGACCACTGTCGTCTACGGGCAGATAAACAATTTCATATAGACAAAACTTTCATCTTAAGTCGATCACACATGTTTTGCTTCTCACGAGGACTAAGATAGTGGCTTAATATATACGTGAGTCGGCAACCACACCCTTCCACCTCAACACAAGAACTGCTTCACGTTAGACATAAATGTAGCGGTGGTATCTTCCTGATCGAACTGCATTGGTTCTACTTTACTACTCCTTATTCAAGTTGCTTTAAATAATTATATTAGAACAACTAAAACTAAGACGAAAATAAAGTCAACCGAACCAAAGTGCGTATAACAAAAATTCAATGCACTTGGCATTAACTTCATTTCGATCCTATGTTATTTTAAGTCTGCATTATGTCCTTAAGATATGCCTATTTGTTAACGTATAAAACACTCACAAAGTAAGTATAATGGAAAACACATAAACAAAGGTGTAACGTTGTAAAATTCAAAACATCGAAAGTCAAACACACGTGCAAACCATTAACAAAGATTTAGGCTGCCTGTTCACCAAAACTGGAAGAGGGAACGCAGGAAAACCGTGCCTTATCTATTTTAGCGAGAGTGTGTAATCTGCTTTATTTAACCCTATCAAATCACTTCCTAATCGATTCGTATGTACATATTTTTTTACGTTATCAATATACTGAACTTCCTTCCCACTTCAATCTGAAAAGGAGCAGACCTAAGCCAATTCTACTACTGAGGGTTAATGTGAATTTCCTAATTGTAAAATGTATGTGTACCTTATACATTTTAAACCAGAAAGTCACACATCATATTTAAACCGAATGTATGTATGTTACGCTGAGCGCCTCAATGAATTCTATCACCATTCGGGTGTTGAAATTGACTAATGACTGATGTAACTTGACTAATCCTAATGTTGGACACGGATAGATTGAATTCTTATTTTCAAAATCTTCTTTGTCATATTCCATCCGCAAATAGGTTTAATAAACAACGAATCGAAGCCGAATACATACAATACGGAAATGTATTTAAACCGTATTCAAGTTTTATGGCTATAACACAAACTAGTTATAATGAACTTGAAGCTAATATGTTTACAGCCTAATATGTTTACAAACTAACACAGTCAATACGAACCATTGGCAATATTCATACTGGAATTTATTCAGTCGGTAATATTCCAGTTTACTTCTCCGTTTCAGCAATCAATGGACATTGATCGAAAGCGCAGAAGGCAACAGCACTCCAATAAAACAATCGAATTCATGATTCACAAACAGTCCACGCACACAAACGTACACCCTTCGTCGCAAAATATACACAATAAGTACACACACGCACTTGAGTAAATTTTAATAGTCCGCACTCGGGGAAGCGGTCGAATAATTTTATTATTACTTTAATACCCGACCTTGTGTAAAACACATCGATACCATGCAACACTCATAACATGAACATACGACCTGATTATGTCGGGTAAGCAATATTTAAATAGGGGACTAAAATGAATTTGATTTCCGCCAATCGACGCGGTAATTTATGACTGCAAGTTATAAATTACTTAACTAATTATAAATATAATACTACAATAATAAATATATACTTACTAAATATAAATTACTTTTTAAAATATAAGAGTCAATAAATCAATGGTGTATAGTACCTATTAGACACTAAAAGTTATATTTTTGATTTAATTTCGTGATAATACAAAATAGACTGAAATATATTGTGTAAAAGGCTTATTGAAAATAGATTTTCCTGCAAAACGATAACAACATCAAATCTTGAACGAGATTGGCAATTCAACTGAAATAGAGGATTATAGTCTAAGCAGGGGTTAGGGATATCCGCCCTAACAATAAACCCTACCGATGCCGATGTAATAACCTAACGGAGATCAATCGACTCCTACCTTACCTATCCCTCTATTCTTTCCACAAATGTATTAAAATCCACGCGAGTAAATCATGCTATTTTTCTTAAATAATTTTAAACTATACAATGTATAAATATGCACAAAAATAGGTCATATTGAAATAAGTTAAATGTAATATTTTAAAACTTAAATAAAAGAACTATGGGATATTGTACCGAGACTGGCGACCACATGCCACATGTAGGATACATTGACTTTGCAATAGCCAGATGCTTACAAGGTTATTGCCTTTGACTAGCAACTACTGATAGTCAACAACAAAGTAATAAATATCTTACCAAAATGACAACATTGTCTCCAAAATGCTGATCGTAGTAAATTTCGTCTTCTAACATTTAAAACTATTAAGCACCGTTACTATAATATACACGTTTACCGCGAAAGCAAAGACACGTAGCAAGGCAACACTGATTCATACAATGAAGTCTGTGAATTATATTGTAGCATAAGTATATTTTTTAGCAAACGAACATAGTCTCTCGCGACTTGAATTCCCGCTCTCCCCCGCGAATCAAGCGACAGAAGGCACAACGCATATGGTCCACTACGACTAAAATACACTTAACAACTAACACCAACAACAGTGAACTTCGATTAGTCGCAGTTCCAATTCAAACCGGGCGCCATCGGAACCTGGCAGGGTAGTCTTTGTTAAGCGCGGTCCGGAGCCGCGGCGCCAGCTGTGATCGGCATGCTCGAGCGAGCGTGCGTCTGGCGAAGGAACGATCGATGCCCGGTAACAGATTTACATTTTCCGCGGAGAAAATCGGAAAAGTTTGTCACGTGCAGTAAAAGCGCGGGCGGCGAGTACGGCGCGCCCGCACGCCCGTAGTGCGCGGCGCCGAGTGCCGCCCGCCCTGCCCGCTGCTGCCGCCGTCGCCGCACCGCGACGGCCCACGGTACACCGTACGCGCCGCGGACCACTCGTCACCATTTACATAATCACTTAAACCAACATCGATATTGACATCGAGATAATCTTTGACTTCATGAAAAAAAAATGCATAATTTTAGTCTGAAATTAACGTCGAATATTTACAGTTCAAGTGTTCGTCGTAAATATATCTTCTCGCCTATGGCCGCCGCAAAACAGTTAAGACATCGATTGACAAACATGGGAAAACATGATAGCAATGGCTACGTATAACTATCTCAAAATATCCTATCTAGATTTCAATTACAACGTAAGTGCGATTTTATATTGCAATCATTAAGGTCCCAAATGGTGCGTTACTGTTAGGGGTGGTTAGGGTCGAGGCGTGGTAAATAGTAGAGCGCGGGGAAGGGACGGTGTGAGACGTAGAAGTATCGATTTTGGCTACCCCGCCCTCACCCCTAGCGTTGCGACGGTGTGAGTGCGCTCTACGAGTCCTCACTGGGAGAAGGTCGACAAAACACCGCGCGTATTCGAATATTAACATACGCTTTGTTCACACCATGCCTCACTGCATTGCCAAATATCACCAAATAGTTTTCGTGTTCTGAGACTATCAACAAATAATTCACTCATGTGACTCACTTAAACACAAACGATATTTCAGTTATATATGAACGACCTCTACTTGAGCATGAAGGAACGATAGTTTTCAACTACTCATAAGTCCTCCCTGACCCTCATGGGAATAGTATGGAACGATCTTTTACTACAAGCTACCGGGGTCAATTTAGTACAAGTAGCTCTTTCCATAATATTAAAACATAATAGACAATAAGCAAACTGTTTTATACAAAGATCTCTAATACTGTAAATACATTAGCATCACTAAAGTTTTAAAGCAATATTGGAGATAAACAGAATATTCACGTAGGAACTGAAATCGTGTCGACCACTTGTGGATTGAGATCCAGCGAATGCTATTGGTAAATGGATTTCTATGAAATTTACAAGATGAATATATATGTCCGAATCTAGAGAATACATAATACATTTTTTATATTAAGTATGTTATAAAAACTGAAGATTATATATCTTCAGTATTTAACGAGCATAGAGATATGTAATAATAAAATAAAAATTAATATCTCTTAAAACTGTTAAAAGCTTATGTTGTATATAATATTTTCCTTACAACGTACACTAAAAGTACTAAAATTCACCACGAAATCCTCATAATAGCAATGAATCACAAGCCCGCAGGGAGCCTTTTAATTTGACTCTCAGGAAGGCTTCAACAATATGAGCAGTCTCGGCCTCGTGTATCGAAATTTGTTTTGAGTAAAGACATTTTGTGCATAGAACTAAGTTAAACAAAAATAAAACATACCTGTCATCAAGTTGCTGAAACTGCGATGGTTGTTGATAGTTCATCCGACGACCATAGAGCGAAGCACCGCCCTCCGACATATATCCATCCATCATGTCATTATTTCTGCCACAGTCCATTTCATTAACATTTATCCTTCTCAAACAATCTCCATCGGACATATACCCAGATGCAATTTCGTGGTCGCAGTAATCAGGATTAGAGAATCCCGGAGTGTAGTTAATACGATCACGCATTCCGACATTTTCACGGCCAAAATTTGCTTTTACTGTATTAGCATGATGTGGATATCCTGGGATGTTTTTCTGCGTCAGGCCTGATGTCCTCATGGGCAACGTCAAATGACTATTATAACCTCGAAGCAAAGGCCTCATGGGCATTACATTCATTAGTGGGTTCTCATCTTCACCAAGCGAATTATCTCTACAATGTGAAGGTGTACTTGAACGACTATCATTATTCTTATTTAGTTCTGTCAAAGTCTTGTTATGATCAAATTGAGGTTTATATCCGTGTGCACTGTTTTCGGGTAATCTCTTTTGCGCAGCCTCTTTTTCAGATATTTCGGCCTCATTTATCACATCATTAATATAGGTGGTGTTCATATCTAATCTCTTAGAAGACGGCAAATTATTAGATTTAGATGCTTCAGATCCTGATTCACTAGATGGTCTGTAAATGACACTACCATCGCTTGAATTTGATTGCTGTCCAGTTGTACTGTGTGTAGAATTTGAATGAGAACTTTCCGACATTTGTGAAGTTGGATTTTGATTGCCAGAAGCAAAAACAGGCATTGGAGAAACAGCTAGAGTTTGTTTTTGAGTTACTTCTCGACTTAAATTGGATTGTTCTCTAGTAAAAGGATGAGCACTTACATTATTAGTGGAATTTAAGCTAGAATTGCTCTGTATTGGACTTAATTGACTATTTGTACTTTTATGTATGATGTGTCTATCATCCTTGGCAATTTTGGTCGTTCCTTTAACTGCAGCCGTTGGTTTTGGAATGCCCGTATGATTCGGTTGCGGGAGATTTTGCGATCCCGGTGATAACTGTGACTGAGATTGCGACTGATTTAACAAATTTTTAGCGTGTACGTTTGAATGGTCATGTGATTTCTCAACATGGGTATCTGTTCTAGGTTCACTGAGTTTCATTTGGCTTCCTGTGAGTTTAACCATTTTTGACTCCGATTTTGTTTTTCCGGTTCTTGGATGATCATCTATCATATTTAATTTAGTATTGCTCATTGATTTTGGTGCAGCTAGTTTAGATTCTTTATCTCTCGCTGGAAGTTTTGGACTATTTCTAGATTTGTCATTATTACTTGTCTTAATATTGCTTTTTGTAATATTTGATGACGATTCCTTAGCGGGTTTGGTATTAACTAATTTAGGTTTTGCATTTTTTCCAGATTTGTCTTTTGTGAGCGTATCATTTTGTTGTCTTATAGATTTAGGTCCTAATAAATTGGATGATTTGATATGTGCATTTGTGGCATTTGCGGATTCATTAAGACTTAAACTAGAATCGGATCTTTCACTTTTCGCTGAAGAAAATCCACTAGAAGAACTTGTGCGTTTAGACACTGCGGTGCTTTTGCTATTTTGTTTTTCACTACTTATTTTGTCTTTATTGAAAAGTTTTAATTTATCTAACATCGAGTGTTTCGTAGGAGTTCCATTATGGTTTGTTGTTGATTGAGAATGTTGTTGAGGTGTACTTAAAGTTGATGGAATTTTGCTACCAGGTGCTAATAACGATGAATTCGGTCGGGATCTGTAGAAGAAAACAAAAAAGCAATCGATATCACTACGCTATTCTATGTTTCTAATTTCTAAAAATAGATAAATTGGGCCACTAGTTACATGCTTGAAAATAAATTTCGTATACGTAAAATATAATTAAAACGATTTACAACACAATAGTAATTCAATTATACAAGTAAAAGTCAATTTAAACTAAATTAATAGAAAATCACAAATAAATATATATTATCCAATAAAATAAAGAAATACATACCCAGAAGAAGATGCTGGAGCTCGGGGTATAAAGCTGACGACACCCTGTCCTAATGGACTCGTTGATCGACTAGAACTCGCGGAGAGTCCGCTTTTGCCACCTGCGAACAAAAAAATACAAAGGTCAATTTACAATTACGACACGATTATTTATTTCAAACTCTTCTTATCTTACAACTTACGCTCATTTAATATTTAATTCATTCGACTCGCGATTATTTAATAGACAAATATGATAAACCTAAACACGACACGACACGGGTGGCCGGAACTGCGCCTGCGACAGACTGATCAGCAGGTCACAGAAACGAACGTATAGAACCTATACATATTTTAAGTACAAATACCATTATACACAGAGCTCTGATACCCCTCACACAACATTTTAAATATTTGATGTTATACAAAGATCGTTGATTGTTCCAGCTCTTACTATACTGGTCAACTACAACGCTCTATACTTTTAATGTGAACGAAATAATAATAGCAATAACGTTAAGCATGCAAACACGTGCACAAAACAACCCCAAATAAGGGACAATCATAACAACACAATAACAAAGTAACCACAGAAATAAACGGGTTAAACTGTATTGATGTTTGTTCGAATTTCTGATCAATATTTATATATTATATTTGTACTAAATAAAAAGTTACTTAGTATATAATTTTAATGTCCCTTACCGAACGAACACTGCTAGTTTATACCGTCTATACGTCTGTTTGTCCTAGATTCTAGTGTTGTTAATCTTAAATCGTACCTAATTTTCATAATGTATATCCAGACAATTAATAGAAAAGCTTTTTATTAAAATATTTTTTAATTTATTTGAAGAGTTTCGATTTCTCCACTCGAACTTAGCGGTTCCATCTTACTAATAGTAATTAATTCTTCTTTTAGTTATAAATGCGAAAGTTTGTGGATATATGTGTATTTTTTATTTTCCGCGCGAAAGCGCGAAATTGGATTTGAATGAAATTTGGCACACAGATAGTTTATGGTCTGGACTAACATATAGGATACTTTTTACCTTGGTACATGACTCAAGCGAGCAGAGCCGGCGCTCATGTACTTGTAGGACAAAGATTCGTCGTTGTAATCTAACAAAATTTGTTGAGCGCCGACTTCGGGACTATGCACTATGTAAGAAACCAACATATATTTAAATTATTGCTTTTTGGTGACATTGAAGTCGGTTTCTATTTTTTATTACAATTTTTTTTTGACAACCTAATACTCAAATTATCTCTGGAAATACGGTTTCCAGTAACAAATAATAATATCACTAGAAAATAACAAAATTTCCTATATTTTTGGATTACAAGTAATATGTGGAGTGGGCTCATGATTTTTAATTGGCTAATAATTACATACTAATTGCCAATTGTAAACCGGTTTCAGCTTAGTGCCATAATGAGAACAATGATGAATGAAAGGATGCAGAACATAATTTTTATAAGGTACACATTTTGGTACAGTTTTGGCGAAAGGTCAAAGTATATTTTAAACAAAGATTCTATAAAACTATGTATCTAATTATTGAGAACCCATAAATCAGTACAATTCCCATGCTTTACTTCAGAGCATAATTGTTAAATTTTAACACAAGTAATGACTTTTAAGTATTAAGTACATAATATCTCTATGATTGCTTGGGTAAAGGTTATTTAAGTGTATATTAAATAGTATTCTATTACAGTCATGAAAACAGATATTTTTTTTATATTTCAACCTAACGTTAAAACAGACCCGTCAATGCATCGCCGGCTTTGAATTAGAGCTCTTTTCGCACCTTTTTTGAAGAGCCCCCAGCCCCGAATCTTCAATTATTTTTAGGCGGGCCAAAACCTTAGCAATACCGCCCCTAGAGTTTATTTACCATCTTAATCATTTCAGCCATCACATATCCAATAATTGGTGGTCATTTAAAACGAATACGTGTCAAAAGTTTCACTTCCTGACTGACTAGGCATCCCAATGGTCAAAGTTAAATCAATGAGTTGCGCATTCGTTTGCAAAGTTTGAATTTGCCGCCCTCTGAACTTGCCGCCCCGGGCATAGGCCCAGGCTTGCCCACCTCCCTCCCCCCCCCTAGATCCGGGGCTGCGAGCTCGATGTCATAACGTTCCGGGAATAAATAACTTTAAAAATACAATATTCCCTTCATATACAATAAGATCTTTCACGAATACTGGAATGAACACTTTTAAAAAAGACAGAAGCGCATCACATTCAAGAATACGTGAAATTTATATACCATGCCATTAGAAGCTCCCGAATAGGTTTATTCAGTAAGGAAGCAAGATTTAATCAATCGCTTAAATAAATTCCTATCACACCCAGATTAGATGCTCGATGCAGGCTTTACGGAGCAAGTTGGACGTGTTTGAACTTAGAAATACACGAAATTTACGAGCATTCCAGTCTGCTCAGTTTAAAATTTGTACTTCATTTTTCTTTTTTGATTATTACGTATAATAAAATCAAGAAATGAAATGCAGCCAATGCACTGATATAACTAACGGCATAAAAAGATATAGAAGTTTTTATTTACATAGAACGCAAATTAATTAAAAATGCAACAAATTACTATAAATGAAATAAAAAATATTATGTAGAGACAAAATTTCACATAGAAGGTGCAAGACGCCTGCCTTTTCTTGACGTCATAATTAAGATTATTTAAGTCCTTATTTAATTACTTACGGTGAAGGAAAACATCGTGAGGAAACATGCACACCTGAGAGTTCTCTAAAAAAAAGAGTTCTCGAAGGTGTGTGAAGTCTACCAATTCACACTTGGCCAGCGCAGTGGACTATGGCCTAAAACTCTCTCATTCTGAGAGAAGACCCGTGCCCAGCAGTGGGATAATAATGGGTTGACGACACATACATTTTTGGAATGATCTGTTTATCTCTTATCGCCCGATTTTCTCTTTTTTACCCTACTGCGTGAGAAGGATGATAATTTCTCTATATATGGACGTCATTTTTAAAAATTAACCAGTCAGTCCTTAAACTGGGATGATTGCAATGATATGTCAGATGTTGTAATCGGTCCAGCCGTTTGGGCTGTAACGCGTGCCAAAGAAATGGACATACGTACATACGCTGGAACAAGGCATGTATGTATATGTACATAAGCATAATAAATGTGCAATTTCTTTTACCTAATCATAACACAATTACTGTTCTAATCTAACCACTTCGCAAAGATGTTTCAGCTCTCAATTTTGAGAGTTTTGTTATTGGAGCGTCGATTTTCTCGGAATGTGATTATGCTGTTCAATTATTAATCTGACATTTACTTTGAGATTAAACGTTTAGAGCCTCGGTAATGGCGTAGCGAATTAAATACGCAAACGTTACTTATTGCTCAGTGGGTATTCATTAATTTCATTTAATTTTATTAAAGATACGTCGTTAGTTAAATTAAATAAAATTAATAATAAGTCTTTGTTTAAAAATACTATAGATGAAGAGATAAACTGTATTTTATGTAGTATTCATATTGTGAGCAGTGGTAGTCTAATGGTTGAAACTCTCCCTCGCAATCGTGGATCTGAGTTTCAAATCTCAGGCATGTACTACAGGCACTACTGATTATTCTAATGATATGTGCGTATTACAAATCAGCTGTGCCCCGCAGTTTCACCCGCTGCTACATTTTTTTTTGTAAGTATGAAATAGCAAACGAGCAAGCAGCTCACCTGATGATGTGAGTGGACACCAGCAAGCAACTTCATATAGAACAGGGGTTCTATCTGCCAGGTGGTACATAAAAATCAACACTAATATTATAAAGAGGAAAGATTTGATTTTTTGTTTGTTTGTTTGTATTAAATAGGCTCCGAAACTACTGGACCGATTTGAAAAATTCTTTTACCATTGCAATCCTACATTATCCCTGATGAACATAGGCTATATTTAATAAGAGACAAAAAGGGATCCGTGTGAAAATTTCGATAATGTAACCCGATGTGTAAAAAAAACTACCAAAAACTATAAATATTGCTTGAAATTGTAGACATAGAGAGCAAAGTGATGTATTAGAGTCTTATAGAGGACATTAATATCAAAGAAAAGTCCGCGATATCATATATCTAACTATTACAGTTATGCCACAATAAGTACTTTTTCATTTAAAATTATGCAATAGTAAATTATTTAATCATGAGTGTAACAATTATACTAATATATGAATATATGATGGTGTGTGTCTGTTTCTTAATCACGAAAGACCCAC
>DWND01000113.1:0-12966 GCA_018250195.1 Cecropterus albociliatus | reverse complement strand
AAGTTTTGAAACATGGTGTGAAGCGTGAAGTAAGATTGGATGTTTAGTGTCATAGTCATAATTCGAATTGGAGAGTCGGCCCCCGACGCGTATTACATTCTCATTAGACATGAACGGGTTTAAGTTCAAAATTCGCGTTTTTATAGGTAACCTTTTGTTTTCGTGTAGAATATTATACTCTTGCGAGAACAGATCTAGTTGAACAATTCTACATAAGACCAAGGTTGCAGAAGTCAGTTCCGATACCGTTAAATGAGCGTAACGTTTATTATTAGGTTGTTGACAATTGTGTATAAACCGTAGCATGTATGCTGTAACATGTTGTAATTTGTTAAAGTTTGAGAACTTTTGTGTAAAATTGTTTTTTTGTGTGGCGAACTTACATTCAATTTTCGTTTCGGGTAAAATAGTGGGAATGTGCTTCGGTTCATTGGGCCATTGACTTTCTGAATTCAACAAAAAACCTGGTCCACAGAACCATAAAGAAGATTCTTGCAGTTTTATGGCGTTGCAACCCCTAGATCCAATGTCAGCGGGATTAAAATTTGAAGGCACATACCTCCAAGCTTCCGGGTCGGTATGTTCAGATATCTCATTAATTCTGTTTAGAACAAAGGCCTTTAAAGACGACTTAGGGGCTCTGATCCATCCCAAAACAATGGTTGAATCGCACCAGAATACAGAGCGGTTGATTTTAAGTCTTAAAGATGTTTCAACCTTTATTGCTAATCTAACGCCTAACAGCGCGCCTGAGAGCTCCAGTCGTGGAATTGTCATTCCCCTTAAAGGCGCGACTTTGCTTTTTGCCATAACTAAATTAACGGTTGTACTACCATTGATAGAAATAGACTTCAAATATACACATGCACTGTATGCGTGTACTGATGCGTCACTAAAGGAGTGAAGCTCAATATAGATTGGTGAGTTGCATACCATGTGACGTGGAACTTTTACAGTACTTAAATAAGGTATAGATTTTAAAAATAATATCCAATCCTTCTCTATTTCGGGAGGCAGCGGGCTATCCCACGACACTCTTAAAGCCCATAGCTTCTGTAAAATAATTTTACCCTGTAAAATGCATGGATTTACAAAACCCAATGGATCGAACACCTGACCAATAGTGGACAGAACTACCCGTTTGCTTGATTTAAGAGTATTATGTTTTAATGGATTAGTGTTTAATGTAAATTGTAAGAGATCGGTTTGACAAGACCACCTGAGACCTAACGTTGTAGCGTCATCGTCATTGACTAACTTAAGCAAGGAGTCATTATTGTCACCATATTGGATATTTTGCAATATATCAGGACAGTTCGAGCGCCATTTTCTCAAATTAAACTTGCCACTTTTAAGTTGGCTTATAACACCTTCGATTATCTTCAATAACATAGACTTTGATTCATGGCCACTTATAAAGTCGTCAACATAAAAGTCCTTCAATATAATTTCGCGTACTAAAGGATCTGTACATTCTTGTCCCAACTGTACTAGACATCGTGTAGCAAGATAAGGAGCTGAGGCTGTACCATATGTCACGGTGTTTAGTTTGTACACCTTAAGTTCCTGACTTGGGTGGAAGCGCCAGAGTATCTGTTGTAAACATCTTTGATGTTCTGCAATAAGTACACAGCGATACATTTTCTCGCAATCTGACGTAACAACGTATTTGTGCTGACGGAAACGAATGAGGATGCTAATTAAATTATCTTGTACAGTCGGTCCAATATGTTGAATGTCATTAAATGAAAGACCGGAGGAGGTTTTAGCAGACGCATCGAACACCACCCGTAGCTTTGTGGTTAAACTAGTATCCTTCAAAACTCCGTGATGAGGAAGCATGTATGAACGACCTTCATTAGATATATTATTATTTAAGGACATATGATTAAGATTAATATATTCTTGCATAAATTTTTCATATTCTTGTTTTAATGATGGAAACCGTTTAAATTTTCGTTCTAATGACAAAAATCGTTGAAAGGCTTCCTCATAAGAGTCTCCTAATGATTCGACTGACTGTTTTAATGGAATTTGAACTACAAATTGACCGTCATTTAATCGCGTAGTTGTTTTTAAAAAATGTTGTTCGCATATGGATTCCTGTTTTGTAGTATTTCGAATTGCCGGGACAGATTCCAGCTCAAAAAATCGGTCAAGTTGATTCTTAAGTTCGACTTCATTTAAAAAGGTGCACTGGACTGTTTTATTGTTTGTTTTTTGTTGTATGTACATCGAACCTGATATTAACCAACCAAATTTAGAACTGTTGAGAACAGGCATATTTTTACCTAAAGATATGCGTTCATTGCCTAATGTAGTCCAAAATAGGTCTGCACTGAGTAGCATATCTATTTCAGATGGCGTATTGAATGTGGGATCGGCTAAAACTAAATGATTGGGAACATTTAAAGATTTAATGTCGAAATATATAGTGGGTAACGTTTGAGTAATGTAAGGTATAACAAAACAATTAATGTTAGTTGTGTATGCTTCTATGCGTGAGGATATGGTGACGGTACAGCGTTTGCTAATGTTTATTGACTCACGACTAATGCCTTCAACTGTCACCGTTGCCGACTGCAAGGTGAGGTTTAATGTTTTACTTAATTTTTCCGTTATGAAATTTGATGTACTGCCATTATCCAGTAAAGCACGCACAGTGTGTTGTTTGCCATTAATGTCGGCAACTTTAATGAGGACTGTGGACAGTAGAACATGACTGTTATGAGTGGACGATAAAGCGATGTCATGTCGCACTGTTTGCTCGTGTAAGGATTGTGTGTCTGCGTTAGCGTCATCCTGTGCCGCGAGCATGACGAACTGGTCATCTTCAGCAGTGGATGTAGCGGCTGACAACAGCTGAGGTGTTGTATGTGGTGGCTCGTCATTGTGAATTAAAGTATTATGCCTCTGAGAGCATATCCTACATGGACCCAGCTTACATCTTTGGGCTTCGTGTCCCTTACGTAAACAATTGAGACAGAGTCTCATTTGCTTAGCTTTGTGTATTCTTGCGTGAACTGACAAAGATTTGAATTTAGGACATTGATAAATAGCATGATTTTGTTTACAAAAATGACAGGTATATGACGGAAGTGAATGTTGTGTGTCAGTATTTACAACGAAGGTGCGTGAACGTAAGGCAGGTTCGCTGTGTCTACGCTTAGTGGTTGTCTGATTCAAAGATTCTAGTAATTCTGCACGATTTTTTATAAATTTAATAAAGTTATCCAATTCTGGTAATTTGTCATAAGTGTTAAGATATTCTTTCCATTTTCTATTTGTTGTATTATCTAACTTATTCGAAACTATATGTATTATTAATACGTCCCAATTTGTTGTGTCAACATTTAGTGTCTGAAGTGATCGAATATTTTTATTTATTGTATCAATTAAATTTCGTAATGCAGGAGACGATTCTTTAGAGATAGGCTCTATGTCAAGTATTGTTTGAATATGATTACTAATGAGAACTTTGTCATTGTGATAACGTTCACACAACAGCTTCCAAGCAACCTCATAATTCTTACTAGAAAAGTCCAACGAATTAATTACATTTGCAGCACTGTCCTTAAGGGATGAACGCAGGTAATGAAATTTATTAATCTTTGGTATACTATCGTTTGAATGGATAAGTGAAACGTACGTATCGTGGAACTCTAACCAAGTTTCATACCGGCCAGAAAAGGTAGGTAAATGTATAGTAGGTAACTTCAAGCTTAGCCCACCTGATGTACAAGCAGTACCACAGTCGGAGGAAGCTGAGAATGCCGGGTCGCCAGGCTGCACAGAGGTAAAGCGACTCACGTATTCTCGTGCCTTGCTAACCGACGCAAAGTATTCAATCTCGAACTTCTCGCGATATTCATACTCCTTTTCGCAGTCAGCGTCTGAAATTTCCATAAAGCCTTCTATTTCAAGCTGTAAAGCATCGTAATCCCCATACCATGCTTCAATTGTTGATAATCTTAACGTAAGTTCACTAATTTGCGTTTTATTTGGCTTTTCGTGGACAATAATGCTGTTCAAATATGTAGTGAAATGCTTAAGCTTCGACTTATATGAGCCACGCTTTCTACGTAATTCAGATAATGTTGTCATAGTTATGAAGATTCAATATAAAACACGTCTAGACAAAGTGTAGTGAATAGTAATGCGAGCAGAAAAAATACTTAATTGCGGTAGGTATGCAGTGCAGAACGAGCAAGAAGCAAGAAACAAGCAGTTTGATAGCTGGCTGCGTGGCTACGTCTCGGGTGTCGTGAGCGGCCCAACGCTGAAATGCGATACAGCAAAAATATTAAAGGAATGAAGGAACAATACAGTATATAGCCATAACTTTAATGGGGTCTAATAATACCTAATATAGCAGAAATTAAACTAGCAATAAAGATTTACAATATTGAATATGTATATTATAGATATTTATAATGCTAATATTAAGTATTGAATAATATATCCGTTGAAAAATGATTCTATTCAAAGATTAACAATTGAATATTAATGAGGGTAGGTGCTTCTCACGTACTAGAAATGTTTTATATCGAATTGAATTAAATTGATATTGTTAACGAACACCATACACTAGAAAATAATGTAACGAATTTATATGTAGTTGAAATATAGCAGTAATATAGTAGCAACTAAGTCCACCTATGTATTTCGTGATATCGATCACAGATACTTTACTTCGATTTTATCTTCCAGTTTCAAAATGTAATAGTGCGCAAGGATAGAACAGTTCAAAGGAAAGGCCAAGAAAGAGGGATAGATACGGAACGAACTTACAGTGTTATGCCCTTTACCAGGTTGTTCGACTCTCTTGAAATAACGGCTGTTTCTTCTTAGTAGATGCTGTCGAGTAACATTCCCAATACTTTGCTGGTTATAATTCGTAATATAATCAGGCTGAAGGACCACTTGGTAGGGAATCTTCAACAGCAAACACCAAATTTCTTGCTAAACTGGTATATTGACAATTTTACAATAGATTTTCAAAATTATAACGAATAACGTATGATCGCATGGACGGTCTGTCGGCCAGTGGCGGGGGGACGCGCGAGTTCTTACGCCGTTGGCGGGACCGGCTGATGTACGCGCGTGCGCATGTGTGCGCGCGCTAACAGGTATACGTATTTATAACATTTCGAGAAATATCTTTTATATTTACAATTTAGTGTTTACTACCAAGGCGTGTCTAACTATCAGCTCCATATTTGTGCGTTCGTACATCCATCCAGTTCTTAGACTAGTACTTTCCGTCTTCTTTCTTCCCCATTCTGAACAATCCTTATTCATTACGATAAATTAACCCTACTTATATATTTCTATATCAAAAATCCTAGAAAGGAAAACCGCGATGGTAGAAAGTTTGATATCTGTTCATGTGAGATAGAGTATGTTAGAGGCTAGAGAATTGCTTGATTTACCTACATTGAGTAAACCATTAGACGACTGAGACCCAGAAAACGATATAGGAATGGAATGTTCTCAATATACTCAATACTATCTACAAATAAAGCCTCCTCAGCTATCTACAGTGGGTGGCACTAGCAAATATACCTCAAACCGCCTTTGAGATTTATTTGCGTGAACACGAATAGAAATTAGAACACAACTATATTAAGAATGTATGTCTTATACCCTTCATAGGATTTACTTGTTTGATCTGTAAAAGGGTATATAACATTGTGTTTATACATTGCAAGTACAATACTGTATCTACGAAATGAGATATAGGTATAGTACCCATATTTGCCAGCTGGTAGAACCAATGTAGCTCGACCGGGGAAGTACCACCACCACACCTATTTCTAGCGTGAAGCAGTTCTTGCGTTTCGGTGGAAGGGTCTAGTTGCCGGCTCCCTTTTATATGAGGCGACCATCTCAGCCCTCGGGAGTAGCAACGCATCTGTGGTCGACTTCAGATAGAACCCGTTCTATATGAAGTTGCTTACAAATGTCTATGGGCAGCAGTAACCTTCTTACCATCAGGTGGGCTGCTTGCTCGTTTGCTATTACATATTTGTAAAAAAAAAGCTAGTTAAATACTACAATTCAGAAGACTTTAAGATGATAAATCGCTATAAAACCAAAACACAAATGTCAAAATATTTCATCTCGAAAACACTGAGACGTTCTATGGGTTAAATGAATTCAGACCTTTTTAAATAAGGTTTCAACGCAAAGACTTACAGAGTCATGTACTATTCGTGATTTCATAATAATGTTACCTAGAAATTGTAATGAAAAATGAAAATTAAATAGAAATTAAAGCTTTCGAAGCTTTGTAATTTAATCCGTGATAATAGGAACGCATCTCAATCCTATCTAATCTTGGATAGGACTCCAATCCTGTCGAGAGTCTGAACACATAGGTCTTAGAGCAGTCCTGGTCTTATAGTAGTATCTTATGAACCGCATGCTCGTGTGTCACTTCTATTTCCAAAAGAAGACAACATTGAAAGACACGATAAAATTACGTGCATTCAAGACGAAGAAAGACGCTGACGTAACCATTCTAAGAACTACGAAAAACAAGAAGAAGCGTACCGTGGCGCCGGAAACGTACATCCAATATAAATGTTTCAAAGCGATTACTGAGCTATCCTTCCTTATTAATGCATCCGTCTTGATAGCGTGTGGGAATCGAAAAACCGAAGGCTATTTGGGTCCTCTATTAATTATGAAGATTTGATCAACGTTTGTTATCGGTTTGATTGTTGTTCGAAATATATTTGGCTTGGCTAATGTCAAAGTTCTAGGAACGAAAGAACTAGAAGGTTATTTAATAAGTTATAAAAGTTACAAAGAAAGAATAAAGCAAATTGGCATCGTATTTAGTAAAGAAATGATTTGTGGGGTAAATTTTAACAAGCTACAAATATTTCAGACAGTTCAACATATTATTCATGTATAAATTGAAGTTTTAAATTTGGAAGGAACAAAAGACGTGGATATACACTTACACGACGAGTAGACTGTTGGTAGTGTAAAGATGTAAACTGATTTGAGATTAATCATAGTATTACTGATCCAGAAATCAACAGTAAACAGAACATACATGACAATGTAGTGTATGGACCACGATAGATTTAAATTCTAATGAACACCAAAAACATTAAACAGCATAAGGAAAACGGTGAAAATGACATGACAATCTTCATGACTCTAATCATCACGGCAAGAAAGTTCTCTCAAAAACAACCCAAGAAGTTGTGGTCATCGACTCGTTAGTAAATAAACACGATACCTTCGCTCACGTTCAGTTATCTACCCCTCGCTCGCTGCACCCTAGCGCGGCCACCTGCACAAATCACTATACAACCACCGACATACCTATACACTTTTGCTTATCCAACGCTCGCTACACTTTGCATACCTTCATCGACTGTGGTTTCGAAGACGCAATGTATAGAGAAAGGTGGATTTGGCATCGTTAAACTCGTTTCCTTTGAAAAAGCTCGAGCAAAGGTAATAATACGTGGACGCACGCGCCGCACGACAGATGTTCGCGCTCGGGCGTCATCGGCACGCGTCGGCTATCTTCGGATTCAGAGGTTCGTGTCTAACGGCGTGGTCACAATGAAATGATTTCAGGTACCGATTTAAAATTTCTTTTGTCGTTAGTTGGGTTGAAACTGCCAAATGCGTTTTAAAGTAGCAAATTTGAGCAGACCTATGAGCATGAGGTTGGTGAAGTTGGTCAAGTGTGGATAAATAGACTTCAAACACGTTTCGGAGACTGCGGACAAACTTAGTATATTGTCTTACAGTAAGTTCCATCTCTGATCGTCAACCTCTTTGTTGTTTCGATGCTGGGAACGGACAGCCTCTCAGAGTGAGAGGGATTTAGGCCACAGTCCACCGCGCTGACCAAGTGAGAACTTTCAGATGTGTAAGTTTCCTCGCGATGTTTCCCTTCACCGTAAAATATGATAATTTATTTCTAATACGCTCATAATTTTCGAAAAATCAGTTGCTTGCTTCTAGGATTCGAACCTCGGACCTTCTACTGAGAAACAGAGTTCTAATCATTAGGCTATTACTGCTCGTTCTTCTTTCATACTTTAGGTGATATAAATTTTAACACACATGTATTAAAATATGTATTGTAAGGATACTATTCACAGCACTACACTAACAATGCTCTTTTTCAACTACCCTATGGTCAATAAAAAATATAGGCACCAAATTACACAGTGTGCACTCGTGTCATCATTAAAAACATAATTCAAAAGAATTTTATTGCTCCCAAATGAAAAAAGAGGTAAGTATGCCTTGAACAAAACAAAACCAACCTATATTCGTAATAGGCACAAAGGCAAAACCTTGTAAGTACGAAACGCAGGGTTTTTTATTGGTCTGTGCACGCGCACTTTCTATTATCCCTTTTGTGCCCTTTGTGAGATTTCTTGATTGCTATCCTGATATGGTATTGAATTGTAAGATGTACATAAAATTATAATACAGACGTGAATCATAAAAGTAATGTTTATTTGTACTATTTCTTATTAATCTTAATTGGTTATACAACGTCTCCGTATCAAAAATTCTCAATGTTTAATATGTAACGTTCCCTCGATACGCGCGAATTTCTTAATTTTCAATATTTTGACCCATTTGTATAGATCGTTATCCCGGCTAAACTGCAGTGGCGGGGAGAAACCGTTGACAAGTAAAGTCGGTAAAGTCTATTTCAAAAAGTTCTAATTAAGATGTTAATTAACAAGCAAGAAATTAGTAGAAATGATTTATACCATTTTTGAAAACATACATAAATGTATTTGAATTATGAATATACAAGACTATACGAATATAAATGCAAGCACACCCTAAATCACGCCTAAATTGAAATATGTATGTATATAAATGCAAGCATACCCTAAATCACACCATCAACTGAAATATGTATTATATTAAATAAGAAACAATGAAAAAAGATATCTGATTGACAAATCAAACCCAAATCGAATGTGCCCATCGAATCTACAGGTGAAATCAAACGAGCAAAACCACGTGCAAACACAATCACACTCGAAGCCCAGAGCCCTCGAGCTGCGAGGACCGCCGGGTCCCTCGCCCCAGCCCTTCGCGCTTTTAGCCTTTTTACAAGCGCCCGGTCGTTCAACTTGTCTTTTTCATGATATAAAAATGGCCACCAAGCTCATTTTGGGTTCTGGTGGGGCTTTTGTGGTTCTGTGACCAATTATGAACAAATGTGGTACATGCATTTTTTTGCATATTAGTCTTTCTTTGTGAAAATATTAAACGATATTTTTTTTATTTTTCGACAAAGCTGGCTGAATCCCAGATATATATTTTTTTAATTTCACTCCTCTAAGTTATCAAACAGGTGTGTAAAATTGTAAACAATCACCTAAACAGAGAACGAGAGTTACTACTATTTCCATAATTATACTTGCAAAAATTAGCGAATTACATTTCTGTCTAAAAATAGCAACCCTAATAGCAATTAATTTAAGTATAAAATCAGTTGATAAATAAACGTTATAATAAAAGGTTTAATATTGTAATGGCATGTTTTAGTTTCACAACTATAAAGTTGAGGTGGTCTTCCGATCCGGTAGAAGTGTAAGACAAAATATTACAACTGACAGTTTGTAAGTGCACCTGTAAACCTATGCAAAATAAACAAATTTTATTTAAAGTAAGTTCGTAAGAAAATTATATGACAAAACTTTAATTGTTTATCACAAAAAATTATTACGGAACCTTAGTAACTGTAAATGTCTTGGTTGCCGGATTTTGTCCAGCGAGTTACAAAGTTATTTTGTTTTAGTCATTTAGCGATTAAATGATGCGGTATTTGGGCAGTAATTAGCATAAAAGCCATTAAATTCATGTTTTTACTGTTGAATTTTCAAACTTTTCAAACACAAATACGTGTAACAGTACTTTACAAATAATCATCAATAAATAACACACTTTCAAACAAATTTAAATTTTTAAAAAGTCGACAAATTAAAAAAGTCATAATCGATAAAAAAAACCTCGATCTTATTTCAAAAAGGATATACGGGACACAAGCTTACAAATCGATTTAATCTCCCGAGTTTATTTTTTACAATAATCTCCAGTTACACCCCTTTGGCGTTGGGCCGTTTATAAAAAGGGTGAATCTTTGTACGGCGAAATAATTTTATACCAGCTCGTATTAAATTATGTGAGGCTTTTATAAATGTACTCTAAAGTATAATACTAGGGTTTAATTTCGAAGGAGACGCGGAATATATAATACATCTTCAATTTTCTTTGTCCGTCAGTACATTTAAATATGAATGCGTATTAGCTTTATACTGGTTAGGTGGTTACTAGACATGGTCGTTTTTGATTTTTGAAAACAATACTCGATATATCATATCGATATTGAAAATATCAGTTTTTGAAGAGAAACTTCTTTAGAATCTATATGATTTTTTTAACTCGATGAAACGACAATGCGTTACGAAAGTCGGCGTTACAACTAGATGGCACTGTACATCTATACTTTATTTCATAGCTTGTATAAAAGGTAACTTTTGATATCTGCGAAATAAGATGTACTATGTAGAAAATATAATTTCAGTTCCGGACGATCAACAAAAGCATACACATATTCAATTTTATTCGCTTTGTCTCCTTCTCACTTTAGCATGTGTTAGGTATATGCGGAACAGAGACGTAGCTAATATAAGATTCAGAAAGCCTTAAGTTCCATCTTTGATAGCGTATGAAATGAAACGTCTTTATTTTGTATAGACATTTCCGAAGACATTTCCAAAAATTTTCAGAAATAATATTTTTCCTTACCACGTATCTTTGGGATTGTTATATCGATTAAAATCTATCGTATCGATATTATACGATATATATGTACCGTGCTTAGCTGTTACGTTATAAGTGAAACGATTATGGTGCAAATGATTTTGGCTCTTATTTAAACGGACTAAGAATTAGTTACTCGGATGAGGAAATGAGGGAAACCGCCTATAGTTTGATTTATTTGATCCAAAGTTCCACTCTCCGTGAAATATCTTGATCTTGTTCGAAAGCAATAATCGTCTACTCGCGTTGGTTTAAACTAAGACGCCAAGGACTTTTTAAGATGTCTATAGATGAAAATACTCCATAGACTACTGCAAAGCTTCTGTTGAAAGGGTTGTATGAAGGTGGAGAATGTCCCGGAAATTTCTTCGAATACTCACAAGCTAAAAGATGTTTCATGAATGTAGGTACTTAAATAAAACTTCCCATGTGGAGTTCCACAAACTGTAAACAAACCGAAAACGGCAGACTTAACCCTTCTTTCTGCAATACGACTAAGAAAAAATCTGCAGAGAAACAATTTAATTGGTTAGGTTGAAAATTTTACCACGGTAAGCTCATCCTCATACAACTCTAAAGCGGTCTTCTTCAGAACCTATTTCTGTTTTGAAGGTCGTGAGATTCACAAGAGACGTTCGGAATTACTCCTAATGGGTCCCAAAGCATCTACAATTGTCCTCAAAACTCTATTCTATTAAAATTGCATTTTCATTTGCTATGTTATTCACTTTGTAAGTCCAAGTGACCTAGCTACAAGTGATAGTCCAAGACATTCTATACAAATAAGCTACGATTTTGAGCACTGAGAACTAAGGAATATACCTCCCACTATACCTCCCTTACAAACTTTAAAAATAAAACGCATCATCGCTTAACACTGTTATTTAATAGAAATAGGTGTGATGTAAGTTCTGAAGTGGAGCCACGAAGGGCTTTAAGACCTATAAATTCTACCTCCAGCAAATTTTTCGGACTTTTCACTAATATTATATAAGGGACACGAATGCCGCAGAACTGACGGTAGATGGAGCCGCAAAATTTTTGAGTGGAGATCAAGACGTGGTAAAAGAAACGTTTGACGACATCTTCCAAAAAGATGAGCCGACAATGGTTGAGAAGAGCAAACAAACGCAGTCATTGGAAAACCAATGAGGGGACTTATATCCAGCAGTGGGTGATCAGGGGTGAAGAAAGAAATAAAGGCCAAAGTTAATGAGAATGTATGTTTGAAACTTTTTACGCAAAACCTACTGATTGGATTTGGTTTAAACTTGGCACACAGATAGTTTACGACTGAGATTACCACCAAGGATACATTTTATCGTCAAAGCATGATCCAAGCGGGTAGAGCCGAGGAAATAGGCTAATTCACAACAAATACCCGAATCAGTAACTAAATTCGATTCTATCAGTAACTGTATTCAAATCCAAAGTTTAGAATAAAGCTTTTGAATATTTAGGCGCTAGGAACCTGCAAAATCGTGAAACTCAATCGCTCATCGCTCGTACCTTGTACCAGTTCACAAAACTGGCCACGTGCACCTGCCGCACGCGCTCGCCCTTACATCTTCGCTGACACAGTTCCTCGCCTCCGCATACAGTTATCACTGTGATAACAGGTGACCGCGTATCACCTCACCGAAACTTTTTCTACCTTTGCATTCGAAGGTGCACGAATGAAGTCCCCGGTGAGCGGACGTTCTACAATCGAAAAATGTACTACAATGGCGTACAAGCTGTGATTTGATTGATCAACAGGTCAAGCAATATAGCATTTCATAAGACCTTGTAATTTACATAATTTTAAATGAAAACAAAGCGAATTTCAAAATATTATACTTAACTGGGACGAGCCGCGTGGCATACATCCTTACAAACTTATGTATAATTTTAGTAAGATGTGTGTGATTAGAAATTCTAACATACAGAAATCATATGATACAGAGCAGTCACCATACCGGTCTGACACGCAGTGGTTCGATTCCCGGCCAGACAGGCCTCTGAATAATGAATTTAGATTTCTGTTTTTCCGGTGTTTGTGTATTCGTTTTTGTGTGTCCATGGCACCCACGACACAGGAAAAAATCCTAATGTGGGGCTATGAGTGTAGAATGCGCCTTTAAAAAAAAAAGATTA
>DWND01000112.1:0-12973 GCA_018250195.1 Cecropterus albociliatus | reverse complement strand
TTTCATTTTTATTATATGAGGACTTGAGAAGTTGATAATATATTACGAATATTTTCTGATATGAATAAAAAACTAACATTAACATACACGCATAAACAGTGTTCTGCAGATTGTAATTCTTATTTAATGTTTTTAGCCAACATTAACTATTTATTTGTCTGTGACGACATAAGGTCCGACGGAAGAAAGTCCGCATTTATATGATCACTCTACAAATGTACAAAAGCCTAAGTCTATACTTAATGCCTATACTCTGTTCTCTAGTTGTACTGTTTGAAAAACGTTTACTCCAGCTCCGAATTCACCATTAGCGACAAAATCTATTGAAAAGCTACTTTAAAAATATTTTTATTATTACGTTTGATATAGAGTTGTGAGAAAAAAATGGTTCTGTACTTAGCATGAATTTATTGAGATTTCTCAAAACGATAGCCATTTACGTTCTCGCCTATACATATTAATTTTGAACCCAATAGATGGCGCTGTCATAAATATCATTTTATATGTAAACCGTCTAATGAGACGTACACATTTTTTTTAATTTACCCCACATTCCTAAAATCATTTTTATGAATACAAATTATTCGACTTCTAATTTTTAAGTTTCACATGTGCCAGGCGTGTCATGACGAGCGTTTTTGTGGCAGTACGAACCGAGCCCGACTAGTCCCATACGATTCTAATAAAAAACATCTGATATCATAAAGTCGATATTCGTGCATCAGAACGTGCCCGCTCATACTAATACACAAGCGAGCCAACACAGGATACACATCCCGGAAGAATTAACTCGCGGACCGCCTCCCGATGAATTTGCATCCACAACATACGTACGTTCCATCACTACACCCGAACTATCCGGCTCACTTTGACATCAATATCGATATTTAACGTTGTTGCAATCGATACGGGCCTTCAATGAAATTGGTCTGTTTAAAATTAGAGCTGCCATTTTCGAGAATTTATCACAAAGACGCGCAGCTGTTTTAGAAATATTTATACCAAAACATTGCGAAGATATAGTACATTCGGGAAAAATATTGTATTTATTTTTCACAAACTCACTTTGATCATTATAAACTAATACTAAATATAATCGAGATCACTTTTTGATATTTGGATTAATGTCCCTTAAATTAAACCAAAAAAAAAACAAATTAGAATAACGTAATGTAGACTAAACAATATACGTTTTTAAGCAAGAGTGCCTTCATCTGATATTATAAACTAATTATAAGATCATAATAAAATAACAATTTATAATAAGAGCCACTATTCTATTATGTTACGCAAATTCAAACAAGCAGACAAACGAGCAATCAAACGTCTTATCCCTAATAAATTTCATTTACGGATATTTTATTATATTTTGTTGACTAAAGCCTATAAAATGACCATGAATAACATCTTCTAACCATGAATTAACTTTAACAGCAGTGTAACAAAACCATGTATGTTATGACACAAACAATTTAAACAAACATGCAGCAAACTTGAAATATACTCTATTCCATTTCATACAAAACCACAATCACATTTCGTGTTACATATATTGTCAATAACAATAATTTACACGTGTAACTCGTAAATATTATTTACACCGCACGGATTTACTATATTTGAACGTGTATTGAACGCATCACCGCACGATCGAACGCTCACGGATCCGAAATACAACTGTTCGGTGCGTAACACGGTAACTTAACTCATACGAATATTACCCATTAGAGTAATTTAATAGCAAATAAATAATCTACTGATAGCAAGATATTTCTTCAGATTTTGACTATTGTTAGTGGAGGAAAAGTTATTCCTTGCACAGAGCTATCCTATACATTTAAACGGCGAACGTCGTGTTTAATTACGAATTTATTATGCCACATGAATATTTGATGTGAGGAAAAATATATAATTATTGCTCATTTAATTCATTTTACAATGAAATAAATGCTCCACACTATTATGCCCATTGTGTATTTTTTGTACGTTATTATGTAATAATGCACAAACAATACACCTTTGCCTTTTACATTTTAAGTAAGAGACTTTGTCCCGTGTCATATCTCCGTCGTTCACCTTATGAACACTTCCTTTTTTCTGTGAATCTCGGAAGCGATTGAGAGAATCAGGAGAAGGGAAGCAACCTCCTGTATAACATTAAGAACCATTGCGCTTATCATCATGCACACTTGGTGACCATTGATAAAAAACAATAAGAAGGCCTATATCCAGCAGCGAACCTTATAAAGCTGATTGACAGCTAGAAATTTTCAACCCTTAAAATTAAAGTCAGTAGTTTTGTTTGATTCCCTTTCAAACACACAGACAGACCGACAAAAAGAAAAAAAATATACTTTTTTTTTATAAGGATATGAACAAATTGAGTAAGGCACATGGACGACACAACTACATAAACATTTGTAATGTATATCCACAGGTCGAGAACACAAGAGTCATTGACACCACCTATGTGGCAGAGAGACAATGCGGGCGCGACAGAGGAACGGTCCTGAGACGAGGCCGCAACCGAGACATGCTCCCGTAAACACATTGTCACATTTCGCTAACAACCAAATAAAAACGGCCCTTTCTAAACAATGAACACATATTTTATAAGGCGATTGAATTCAATTGCTCGCTGCTCCCCGAACCTTGAAATTCGTGATGTGTGTTCATTCTGATATTCATTCATACCATACAATACCGCTTACCGATACCTATGTACATTCTGATACGAGTTGACGATTTGTATTGTGAAATACCGCCAATATTAAGTCCCGTTCATATCTTTTTCATAATTCAGAAGTAACAAACGAGCACGGCGTCTACCTAATGCTAAGTGATCAACGTTATGACTTTAAGCTTAAGTTGCTTAAGCACAGAGGTGTAAGTTAGAACGTCTCGGATAGGTCCTCTCTTACCACGCCATTCAAAACAGGATACAAATGCACTAAACTCTGCTGTTAAAAGGCAGAAATAGACATGGTTCTTTTTAAAGGTAAAGGTTAGAGACCAGACCTTACACTTTTTAAGACCTCCTGTTGGTCCTGTATGTAGAAAGGTTTTGTCCCTGTAGTTCCAGGAACAGAATAGGGCTACGGTATCCCTTGCCTGTCGTAAGAGGCGACTAAAAGGGGGCTTCCGGGGTTGTGAGTGGTAAGAGTGGGAGCTCGAGCCGCTCATCCAAGCGACCCCGGGAAGGATGACTGTTCGTGTGGTCGCATGCCGTCGTAAATACGTGAAGGCACGGTGAGCGTAAATGCTCTCCAGGAAAGAGCCCCAAAGGGGCATCGCGCTTGGAGGACTCGGGTTGTGTTCCGTTGGAGATCCCGGAGTCCTCCACACAGCGCTGAGGACGGCCACCGGGGTTGTTTTAGTGCGTTAAAAATCTCATAAAACCTGGCGTTGCTCCCACGACGTCGAACACCTTATGAAGGGTTCCTCCTCGTGACAAAAAGGTAGAAACGTGTAGAAAAAATGATTATATCAACTAACCAATAAAAATTAAGCGTAAGGCTCAAAAACATTTCCTAGTACAGAAACGCGTATGAAATTTATCCAATAGGTAATATAATTGCATTGTTGTTTATCTGAGAAAATTCCATAACTCAGAATATACTAGCAATATGGATAGGCGTTTTATTGTGTTTATTTAAATCAGAATATAGTATCAGAATTTAGGTAGCTATACTGTTCAAACACTTTCCGTTGGTGTGAGTCAAACAATTAACAATGAAGGAAGGAAGTGCGCTGCAGAATACGCTCGCCCTCGCCGGAAACTACATGACATTCTAAGGGGAACTAGCTCATACACTTAACTTAAACTCCGATACAACACCCTCTCAATGCACCTACACGAAAAATATGTTACACACATTTACTTTGTACTTTAGTTTAAATTGTAATTAATAATAACTTTTCTGCGACTACGTTCTTTTTAAATTAGATTCGGAACATTTTGAAACTGATTAAAGTAATATAATTGACCTTTCTAAAAATAAAAGAATGATAATAAGAATAGAACATGACAAACAAAATTAAATGGTGTCAATTCTCCACAGAACCGACTCTTCTTAGTCCCCTTATTTTAGTTCTCACATTCTATGTGGACTTCCATAGAATATATAGGATAGAAATGTAAGCAGACGAAATTTTTTATATGTCAAGACAATCATCGTAAACCAAATTGGTACCGCTGTAATATAAAAAATGGAGTACCTACATACGAACAGGAACGAACTGAATTCGAATAAAAATAAGAGGGCTTTTAACGTCATCCAACCGTCAGTCACACTTAGAGCAGCCGATTTATTGCTACGGTTTCCGCTCTCAATCAATCCAAGTTTCATACTTACTGCAATATATTTACTAACTGAAGTTTAAAATTAGAAAATCAGTCTACAATATGATGGGGAATAATCGCAGGCATTATAATTACGAAACATATAATGTGACAATTAATGAATCTATTCGAATCTATGTAGCCTCTATTATGAGATTCTACTGAACATTACAGCATTGTATGAACAGTGAGTATGACACACCATTTATCATTCTCATAGTGTTAGTAAATGGAAATAAATACCAAAAACAAACTACCTATTGCAGGTATTCCAAATTGTCAGAAGCAAACTACGTTACTATAAAGAGTACACGATCGTTACAGTCAATTTACTTACGACTTTGCTTGAATATTCTCTACTCTCGAATTACGATAAAGGGAACCAAGATAGAACATAGGCGAGATGCCGGATGTCGCGACCGGTCGACGACCGATCAATCGATAGGGCATTCTATTTTGAAAATATCTGTAATAAATAGATCAAGTGTTCCAAATAAACATTTGTTTTACTATGTTACATTGTATTGTTGTATGACAAATTATAATTTTGCGAAACAAAAACCACCTTAAGTGTGTGTAATTATAAAGGAGATAAGTATCTGTCATGGTTTTGCGATTTTATAGCCCGAAGACTGCCTCAACTAGAAATACATGAGCTTTTTGACTTGGTAACAAAACACAATTTCAAATAAACTTTACATTATAAAGTGTTTTTGCATATTGCAATTTTTACATGTTATACATTTTTCTGCTTTCTCAACCACTAAATCACCTGTCAAAAAACGTATATAAAAGTGAAACCAGACATTTCCGTTTATTTATAATAAAAAGTATGAATGTGATTATAAGGTGAATTAAATTGAAAAAAATTGCTTTCATATTTTGATAAAATTTCATAATGGTAGGCTTTGACTTAATCATAAATGTTTTTCTGTTACAGAATTCAAGTAACTTCACCAAATTCAAGTAAAAGTTAATCGGATAAAACATATTTTTGTAGATTTCATTTTTTATGGGATTTATGCTATTTGTATTCATTATAAATATTGTAGAGGATTCAATTTTCTACAATTTTTGAACATTTCTTTTTGTTTGTTAAACCATTTTCGAGATAGAGGGCAGAGCGCGCGCGGTACTTATCTATTACGATTATTATTTGAGGTCTGCACGCCCATATAAAAACAGGACGTTAATTTTTTTAACACGCTTTTACTACCTTGGTAAGTAAGCGTGGGGTGCTTTTTGAGATATTTTATATAAACCTTAATTTTACCGATATATATATTTCATAAAATATTTACAATAATTAAGTTTTGAATGAACGATTAATGAATCGTTCATTCAATTTCGAATATATTTAATTATCTGGGATCACCCAAATGCAGTCTCACTTTATTAGTACTTAAAGGTTGTTCTTGACATATTTCGAATTGTAATATCCGATCCATGTATCTGGGTAAATATCGGCAAAAAGAAATTAGAAAAAAACGCATATCGTGAATACCTTCTCGTAACATATTAAAATGTAGCAATTCCGCGATAATATTATGTAACATGTACAATGTAAATAAAATGTTTATGAGGCGTAAAACAATGAAGAACAAAAACTTATAAAACATGATTTATTAAAATAACACCATCACAATATATACAAAAAATAACAAATTCAATTACAATATATTAACCTACGTACCTAAATGACCTAAGAAATCACTGCGTTTTTTTCTTTACTTGACTCTTTGAGAATAGGATACGATACAATTGTTTTAGTAACAACTTCAAAACAAACAACACTACAATGATGACAACTGCTAGGTCCAGGAAACATTTTTGGTACCAGGGTACCATCAACGCTGGGGAGCGCAGGTGGGGAGCGCCACCTGTTCGGACCACATGCTCCACCCAGTGCACCAACTCTTTCCCTGGCGTAACTGGGCGATCGTGATAAATCAAAGACAATTCTTTCACCTTCGCATTGTAACTGTAAAATTGATGTTGCATATTAAAACGACAAAAATATAGTTTAATTCCATAACATAAGTAACATTCCTTAAGATACAAAAAATCCTTAAGGTTTTAAGGACATAGGAAGACACAGAACCTGCAATAGGTTCTGTGTCCTTAAAACCGATTTTTTGAAGATTAAATTTTGCTCCTTCTTTTTTTGTAAATTACACCTACAGGAAAGATTGATTCTTTAAAATCAAACCTCATAGTTTAAAGATCAGAAGCCCAAGACATATCAAACGTGGCAGTTACTTTTTAAAGCTATTGCATTTCTGTCTAGGGTGGAGAAGCAAAGACTCATTTTTTGACCTTGAAAAGAGCTCAACGAGCTCTTCTCAAAGTTAATATTGAGAAACACGCACGATTTCCTTGGCAAACACCTTCGATTTATATAACTGTAACAATCTGCTTACTTTACGGGTCGCGAAAAATCCTAGTGAAACTACCAAAAAAATATTTTTCCAAGCTTTTTCTCATCTAAAAAAGGTCTACGGGTTTCATTTTTTTTTTGCTATGTTTCACCCAAAAACTCTTTCAGAAAATTTAATTTTATGTTTTTTGACGTAATTATAATGCCTTTACGAAGATTTACTGCGGAGTTACGCCTTAATCAAATAAAAAAAAATAAGTTTAATAATGTTAATTAAAGTAACTTACAATAACCACATTTACTTCCGAAAATTTATTAGAAGTCACAATGAACTAGATATTAATTACCTTTGTTGCTATAATTAGATCCAGCCGTATCTATGAAATCTACAGAAGAGAATTTCTTTCCAATTGGACTTTTAGTTGCTTTTGAAGGCGACTGGTCGAGAGAATCGCAGGAGTTAAGAAGCCAGCGTGCTGATTGATTTTTTTGTTTGTTCTTTTGAGTTTGCTGCGTATGTTGTGTGTAGCTTTGATGATTGTTGAATGAATGTGATCGCTTGTGGCTGGTTAGACCTGATGAAATGTCGTTGTTAGTGTCGCTCGTGGCCATCTGCAAAAAATAAACAATAATATCATGAACAAATTATATGTAGTACATATACTATATTACATATTTCAACATCACTCTTTATCCAACACATTTGCATATGAGACTCAATTATCAGACATTTTCAGATCTAATAAGAACATAGTATGTTGTTCTTGAAATAAAACACACCTAAAGTTGTTATATTAAAAACTATTTATATTACAATTTATTCAGATTGACTAAAAATAACACCTTTCACAACCACAAGTGATAAAGCTTCTTGGTTTTAATGACCCTTGTATAAATGGGCTTTAAATTTAAAACATTGTATTATATCTAGTCACGGAAAACATAGGTAGCTTGAAGCTTTTCCATGCAATTGGTACAATGTTTCTTAATATGTTAGTAAATGATCTATCGCGATGATTGTTTTTCTTAGTTAGTAGATGAATAAACACAGGCAAGGATGATCAAGTAAAGCACTGGAATACTGGGGCAAATCTAGTGACAGTATTAATCTAGTGGTTACAAAACTTCAAGGCAATATTATCATCAAACCAGTGATACACAAAACAGTATCTCTTTACAAAAAAATAATCCTTGCCTGAGTCGGTGACCACGGTTATTGGCAATTTGGCTTTCATCCACCAGTGGGCATATAAATCTGAACGATACACCACGAAGCCCGTCTGGGCCTCCGTCAAACCCTTCTGCAGTTTCGATAGATCCTCGCTCCGCGATCTGGACTTTTGCGTTTGACTGTAAATACTATCTCTTTGTTTTTTATCTTTATCAAAAGCATCACAGTTGCGAGATGCATCTCGCCGAGACGGTCTGTTCGTAGTTGTTTCGGGCTTCTCCCGATAAATTCTCATATGGTAGTGCAAGCTAGGCTTAGTGCGTTCGGTAATGTTCAACGTACTCCATTGACAAGGCATGGGGTGACGTACGTTCTTAGGAATCTCTAAATGAGTGCTCGGCTTTCGGTAAATACGAGGGGGCACTTCTGGTTTAATTTTGATCTCCGGCACATATCTTTCTATGTTGCGTCTGATAGATGTTCGTTTTATTTGGGAAGCAGATAAGGGCGGATTCGCGGCAAAGGTTGACTTCACCAAAGCATTCGACGAATCCAGAACGTCGAGGCTAGTTTCGGACGTCACACTTGTCACACAGGACGTTCTAGCTGTAGAACCAAAAGGTGAAGTGCATCTGCACTGGTCTTCGTACGTAGCAGCTTCTATGTCAGAAAGTGTTAACTTCCTGTGATCTGCATCGTACGTGTCTTGTGACAGATTGTTAAGAGAAGTCTTCGAATGATCAGATCCTTTGTCGTGGCTATCAGAATCATGACCAGTATTCCCAGTGCTGGTATACTCGTGCATATTCAACTCTGGTGAAGCTAAGTTACAACTTCCTGCTACACCCGAATCAGAGGATCTGGGACTCGGGCATAAAGATCGGTTACAACATTCACATTTCCTTCGCACTTTTTGCGTTTCTGATTGTGAACTCATTCTCTGTAGGTGTAAATCATTGCTTCTCTTCACACTCTCTGTTTCTACCATTGATTTAGACACAGATCGACGAATTTTTTTATCGGAGTTTAATGAGTGTTTACGGAAAGGTATATTAGCGTTGAGATTAACGTTTATAATTTTTAAATCTTCATCCTCGTTCCGAAACATGGGCGGGGGATCGAGTATAATCGAATCAACCATGTAGTCCCTTGATTGTTTTGGTGAAGGAGGGTCCAAAATTTCAAGTACTCCTGAATCAATTTCATTATTATTATCTATGTCCTGATGGTTATATTGTTCTTCTGTAGATTTCCATAACTTTGGCATTCCATCATTTTTGCCGCTGATATTTGGAAAACTGCGTCTAGTAGGAATAAAATCTGTTAAGTCACTTCCGAGTGTGTCAATTTGCATATTTTGATCCATATTGCTCAAATCTTCACAAGCCATGTAAGGTTTGACCTCAAAACTAGAGTTTTCTGTGCTACCGGAATGTTGAATGAGGGGTTTAGTAAGACGAGCCACTTGTTTCAAATCGTCGTCGAGTACAAAATTTTCATCAGAAACATCACTAGATGTCTGATTGAACAAATTTTTAGTACAATCACCCGTGATTACTTGCGGCAAGTCCTGTTGCATTTCAACAGAGGTATCAAAATATCTTACGTAACCGAAGTTACTGCCCCAACTACTACTACAAGAGGACGAAATAGTTCTAGAGTGACTTCCATCCACAGCATTTTGACGTAACATTTTAGAACTATTCATGTCGGTATCAGAAAAATTCGAATTTGAATATGATTCAGTGGTATCGGTTTCTCTATCACTATCTTCTGAATTTCTATCGCTGTCCGAATACTCTGTTTCTGTGCCAATCGTGCCATCATTTTCTATTCTAAGCCTTATATGATTCTTGTGCCTCCGCATAACAGGCATGCCTGTTAATTCAAACGCTTTCGCCCACGTTCTTTCATGTAAAAGTTTCCGTAACATTTGTCTTGTTATGACTTTTTTCTTTACAAGTCTCGCAAAGTATTTCGTTAACGAATAATAAGGAGACGCAGAAGGGTAACTAGGCGGCGGCAACGTCACATGATAAAGGCTGCGTCGGCTAGTGTTGATGCTAGACAACGCTCCTTCGGAAGGAGAACGGGTCAGCTATGTGAGAAATTAAAACATATAATTGTACGATTGAAATAAATGAACTAACACTTTAAATATTGCACATTAATGTTTAGTAGGCCTGTGAATACTTACGTGTGGCAAAGAATGGGGCTGGCCTGGCTCATGCGCGGGACTATTTGTGTTTGAATGTTTTTGCAACAAGCTGACCCAGTTATCTGCTTCGGCTTTTGTCTGACACACGGCTACTATCGTGTCTATCATAGGCCCACTAATTTCAAATGCATTTTTTCGCGTATCTGTGTCATCTAACTTGCAAACAGTGATTCCAGTCAGTGGTAGACAACCCTGTAATGAACAATGCCATATTTTTATTTCAATAACAAGTATTGTACAAAAAACACTAGAAAATACACTTGGACTGAAGGTAAAATTGGCCTGGAGATTAACTTTATCTTATACAAATAAATTAGGTTATTTTATACATTTACATCTTACCTCATATACAAAAGCTGAAACCCTTTTGCTCACAGACAACAAAAGGAGTGCTGAAGGGAATAATACGAGGTAACGGTCTTGATGAGATGGTCCCACAGCTACACTTCCCATATGCAACACATCGCCTAGGGAAGTCAACTCTCCACCCGGCCACCCTCGGACCTCGCCTGTCACTACTTGAAGTTCTAGTTCTTTTTGACGCCTTAAAGCTGCACAACCACTCTGCAAGTAAAGTCAATGTTGAAAAAAAAACATTGTTGCAACCATAAGAAAAACATTTTACGAATGGAATTAAATTAACATCCATCTACTTTCACAGAACTTATCAACATTTCTTGAGTAACAACATCAATTTGTGAACGACTTTTAAAGTCAGAGGAATTATAACATACCAAATAAATAATTTCTGTTAGCGTGACTATGCATTTTAGCAATATATGCACATGTTATTTATGTAATATAATTTTTGCATAATTACACTATAAATTCTATTAATATAAATTTTTGCTAGTTGCTATGCCAGCAAATTATATGAAATTCATTGGAATGACAATGGCGCAATTTCTCGAAAATTGGCCGTACCAACTTGGAAGCCTTCGTTGGCTCAACAACTTTGCTAAAGATCATCACATGATCAAATGCATAGTTAACGTTTATATCAAGGATGTACGGACAAACATTTCTTTATATATATATAGAACAACTTACAGCTATATCTTTATAGACAACAGAAGCTCTATGGGTATCGCCTCTGTCTGGATGAGCTTCATGGACATGCCGAGCCAGCTCCTGCAGCATAGCAGGATACTTGCCGAGTCGACGGAATGGCTTAGATAACCCCGCAGTCAAAACTAGCACCCCAGGGCAGACAGCACCAGCATTCTCCATCCATGTATTCAGCTCTTCTCTATAATAATAAATGAAATTTTTATTTATTTTCATCATTATCGTTCTCAAATATTCCAGTGAAATACTCAATAATATATGGCAGGTACAGTTCAATTTCAGGTAATGAAATGTTATTTTTAACCGACTTCCCAAAAGAAAGAGGTTATCTATTCATCACGTATACATGTTTTTAAATATTTAGTTATATAATATACATATTTATTTGTGTTCATATGTATATGAACGACTATTTAACTTGACAGTATGAGTAATAAGCATTAAAAACAATAAAATAAAATAATGAGGTAATAAATATTCGTTTTGGGGTAAAACCATAATAATTAATCAAATGATATGTTTTTAGGGTTTCGTACCGAAAGGTTAAAAACGGAACCCAATTACTAAGATCTCCCTGTCAGTCTAGCCATCTGTCTGTCTCTATCACCAGACTGTATCTCATGAACCGTTATAGCTGGACAGTTAAAATTTTCACAAACGATACATATATTTCCGTTGCTCCCATACCAAGTAATACAGAAAACAGTATAATATAAATATTTAAGGGAGGCTTCCATACAACAAACATGTTATTTTGCTGTTATTTATAGATAATGGTATCCGTTCCATCATGTGTGGTCCCTTCGTGTGTGGTCTGACTCGCAATTGGTCGGTTTTTACTTAATTCGCATCATCACACACCTTAGAATGGAAATTATGTTATGTATGATGTTGCTAAATCACATAATTAGCACAATTAACCAGCAATCTTACTATTATGTTTTTACCTCAGTGTAAATTTTATCCAAACCTATGTTAAATAGCTTTATATTTATAACAAAACCATACTTACTTATATTTGTCTAAAACACATACAGCTTTGGGATGACCAGAGCAGTAAGTTTGGTGCACAGCCTTTATTGTAGGAGCCCATTGTAGAAAGAGACCTCCCACCCGTTGATCTGGCCCCGTCTTTGTAGCACACTCTTCAAGTAAACTGAGAAATTGTTCGTGAGTTTGTAGCACCTCATTTATGTTGCCTGTCAACTGTTTGAACTCATCCTTTGTAAGCCTAAAAATACAAAATATTTTTTAAAAAAGATTAAAAAATAATTATACACATATATTCAGAATATACTATATCACCCTTTAGATTGAGTACCTAGCTCAAAGGCGATATTGAATATAATTTGACATGATGATGATTTCATGACAATATAATTTATAAATAGCAGAGATATTTTTGATTGTATACAGTGACTTCTGATCAGGGTTACACATAACATCCTCAAATAAACACTTACCTGGTTTACAATAAGTATTTTGATACCCCTGAGGACTATGTTGGAATACCTCATATGAGTAGATAGTAAGTAAAATTTGGCAAAAAATAAGTAGTGTTTGGTCACTAAATATTGTCTAAAAGAAATATACTGGATAACCTACATATAAAGCGACAATCTTGGTCCTCAGCAATGCATTTTCGCCAGATGGTAAAACCAATGTAGTTTGACTGGGGAAGTACCACCGCCACACCTATTTCTAGCATGAAGCAGTTCTAGCGTTTCGGTGGAAGGGTGCGGTTGCCGGCTCACTTTTATATGAGGCGACCATCTTAGTCCTCGGGAGTAGCAACGC
>DWND01000111.1:0-12996 GCA_018250195.1 Cecropterus albociliatus | reverse complement strand
TAGTAACGCATCGGTGACCGACTTCAGATAGAACCCCTGTATTATAGAAAGTTGCTTACAGATGTCCATGGGCGGCAGTCACCACTTACCATCAGGTGGACTGCATGCTCTTTCACTGCTTCATTCTGATAGAAAAACGAAAAACACCTTTGAGTAAAATGATGGTTTATGCCTATAGAGACAGTTACAAATTGTCCCTAAACTTTTCTAGTTTAGTAGTACCTGAACCAGTAGTCACTGGAACTAGGTGAAAGGAATCAAAGACTCCAACCCACCCTACCCAATGTAAATGCAATGTCCATCGGTCACAGCAATTTTTAAAGTAAACCTTAGTAGTAGTAGTTTCAGAAGTAAACCTGCCAGTGTCAGTAGCGTTACAGTGAGAGATAGATGAGAGATGAGAAAATACAGGTGTTCGACTCCACTAACGTAGGTACACGTTGGTGGAGTCGAACACCTGTATTTAACGCCTTTATCTTCATAAGTTCATTTTTACATACGTGTCTCTTTAATGGTTTAAGTTAGGTTAGGTTAGGTTATGAATGACACCTCTCTCTCTTCCCGAGGATGTTGTTAGAAGCGATTGATGAATAAACCAGAAGAAGAGCAGTAGCTTCAACCTGTTCAAATCAACGGTAAAGAAGTTTTTTTAACATAAACTCTTTCTATACTCATAGCCTCACAGTAGGATTTTCTCCTATGTCGTGGGTGGGTCGACATAAAAACAAATACACAAACACCCAGACACAGAACAGAAATCTAAATTCTTCATTCACATTTCTGTCTGGCCGGGGATCGAACCCGGGACCCACTGCGTGTCAAACCGGTATGATGACCGCTCCGCCACGCGGGTATATTAACTAACTAACATCAACATCTAAGGTAACAAAGTTGGCAAACCCGGTGGCCATTGGCAAAAACCACCGTTAGGGAAGACTTTATATCCAGCAGGCGACCTAAAGAGTGTAATGTTTTGATGCATGAGTACCTAAGAATTACTCACACATATCGAAGTACAAGTTAAACGTATCATTGTACAGTAAACCCTTTTATAAACAAACCGAGTGCATTCAGCGATCGCTAACCGCGTCCCATTTAACCGAGCGGTTAAAAATAACTGAGAATTCCGCCAGACGCGGCATGCCAAACGGCTAACCCTGATTTAGTCAATGTGCTTTCTAACTTAGTTTTTCGTTACTACTGTCACATTTCTGGGCAAGGGTCTGACAAAAAGTAAAAGGGGTTTAGGGTTCCGTACAATAAGCCTAAAAACGAGACCCTATTCCTAAGACTCCGCTGTCCGTCTGTTCGTCTGTCAACAGGTTGTATCTCATGGCCCGTGATACTTAGACAGTTGAAATTTTCACAGATGATGCATTTCTATTGCCACTATGATAACAAATACTAAAAACAGACTAAAATATATGTAACTACATATACATGTAATACAGGGCCGCTCCCATACAAAAAATGAGATTTTTTGCCGATTTAAAGATAATTGCGCTGTTCCCTTCGTGCACTAGTCCGACTCGCACTTGGCCGGTTTTATTAATATAATACACTATGCTGGATTGTACTGTAACAGAAATCGGTTAAAAATCAAGTGAAGATTGGTAGAATTCAGATAACTTTTAGAACTATTTAAAATAACTCTGTTCGTGGTTAACCCTTTAACCCTTATGTAGGTTTTCTTTTATTATCGATACCTACTGTTGCCAATTGTAAATTGGACTCATATCTATATGTGAAATGTCTTTATGCTTACAGGGACACTTACAAATTGTCAGTTACAATGTTTCTTAGACTATTGGGCGTGTAGGTTATCTTGCAATGTTTTTTCTTTACCGTTAAGCAAGTGATAATTACTTTATAAACGTATACTTCGCCAAATCAATGGTACCTAATCAGTGGTAGCAAGGATTTGAAACTTGGACTCCCAAATAAAAAGGACGATATAAAACACTTTCATTATTTCCTAGTTTTTCATCAGCCACAAATAAGTATCAGATATAGGACCACTGACTAAACTACGTACCTATATGGAACGCGTTCATGTACCGTACAAAAACTGTACTACACTACTTCTTTCTGCTGCAGCAGAAATAGGTGAGACGATAGTGCTACGGCAAACTTCTCCTTCCTCACTAATACATCTAAACAAGTGATAAACATTTTGTAGTGAGACATATATCGTAGATGAACTTTTATAACCCACCATACTTAGTAAGCTCCTAAAAAGGTATTTTAAGCAGTCTTATAAAATCAAAATCTATGCAAATAACGTTTAAACCGCCTACACCTAACCAATAAAAGGTGCGCACACGCATCCTTTGCGTACGAACACACTTCCGAACAAACACGTACATAAATCTCCAAAAATGCACGCACACATTCAAACATTTGAATACAACGTCAAAGTCCTATAAACTCAATAGGCTCATAGTTCAATACGCACACAAAGGCACGTTTACTCCAAAATGCACGCACACAAATGCATGATAACGTGTACGGATGCAGTCGAAGTTCCATCCCACGCGCGCGGGTGCATGCTAGTGTGAGTAACTAGGTCACAAAGATAGGAGCGACACGTGTCGGAGGGCTGGTCCTTTATTCGTGAACTCTGGATCTATTACATAATAATATCGATTTTTAGATAAATCCTTACTTTACTATATAATTACTTCATCTCGTAGCATTATAGTGGAACTTGATATTTTCCTTTATAATTCACTAAAAGGAATTTACAAAATCAAAATTTAAGATTTTTTAAATTTACATCAAGTAAGTAGGTATATAGATTAGAAAAAAAGGTTGTTATTCATAATTTCAGTTATCCTATGCAAACATAATTAAAACAAATATAAATGAGATTAAAAAAAAATAATGGAAATACAAGATGAAAGAATATTTAACTATAATTTTAATTTACTCAATCCTTGTCTTCTTACTATTAAATATTAAATTATCTATACTAATATACATAAATGAGATGGTGTGTGTCTTTGTGTTTGTATGTTACTCAATCACGCAACCACCACTTACTCGATATACATGAAATTTTGCATGGACTTAGCTTATTTACCTAGTCAACTTATAGGCTATTTTTATTCCGATATTCTGCACTATTTAAAAATGGCCACTATTGAAATGTCCCGTAGCGAGGAACGAGTACTTAAGTACTTAAACTATTTATTTAACGTTCAGCTAAGCCCTTTGCACAGTAACAAAGGCCGCAGCGTATGATATCGAGAGCGTTCACCCGGCGTCAAATGCCCGTGGAAATTGGGTTTTCTTTCTATTAAAAATTCTAATTTAGTATTCCTGTATCCAGTACTAAACACCTGAGAAGAGAAACTTCTTATTAAGTGGTCACCAAAAGACCTCCAGTCGTATATAGGGTTTTTTTATTAGACTGAAGCAGCAAACGTTCATGCAGTCCATCTGATGATAAATGATCACTACCGACCATGGATATCCATAAGCAACTTGATATAGAACAGGTGTTCTATCTGAAGTCGATCACAAATGCGTTGCTACTTTTCAGAACTAGGATGATCGCTTCAAATACAAGTGAGCCGGCCACACCCTTCCAGCGAAACGCAAGTACTGGTTCACGCTAGAAATAGGTGTAGCGGTGGTAATTTCGCCGTCGAACTACACTGGTTCTACCACATAATTGTGACTCAGTTGGAACGCGTCGGGTAACTCATATATCTCACTAACCACACCCTTTTTGAGGAGTTATAGCCTAATGGTTGAAACTCGGCCTCTCAATCGAGGATCCGAGGTTCGAATCTCAGGCACCGCTGATTTTTCTAAAATTATGTACATATTAGAATTTACTTATCACTGCTTTACGGTAACGGAAAACATAGTGAGGAAACCTGCATATCTGAGAGTTCCCTAAAAAAAGACTTCTTACAGGTGTGTGAAGTCTACCAATACGCACTTGGCCAGCGCCGTGGACTATGGCCTAAAATTATCCTATTCTGAGAGAAGACCCGTGTCCAGCAGCGGGACAATAATGACTTGACGACGATCAGACATCAAATAGACTGCAAGCACGTTTACTACTTCGATCTAATAAAACGCATAGCATCTGTCATCGACCTCAACATCGAATATAGTTCTACATGGTTATGGGCAACAGTTCTCACGTAACCAACATAAATACTGAATGTTTTAATAAGTCCGCACATCTATAGTACTAACTTATATTATAAATGTGAAATGTTTGTGAGAATGTATGTGCGTTTGTTACTTTTTGTCACAAAAACTCCAACTCGGATTTTGTTAAAATTTAACACACTTATAGTTTATGACCTTGATTAACACATGGAATACGTATTATTCTGATGAACGTGGCTGAAAGGGGGAACCGCAGGAATAATTTAGGAATTTATGTACCTATACCTAAAAGTATATCCGTAAAATAGCTTTAAAACCGATGAACTTTGTTTTCAATAAAAATAAGTTAATTGTCCAAAACAAAAGTGATACAATCTTATAAAGTATTGCTAAACTATTGGAGTATCCCTTACTTATTATTGTTATATTTAAGTTTGTTTTAGATATATATTGTAAATACTATTGTGGCGTCCTATCATGACTTGTAATGTGGGAGTAGCATAAAGTAGGAGGAGTATAATAAAATTAACTAACAATGAAATGAAACGGTAAGTTTAAGGATATCATTCCACAGAGTACATAATATACCTTGTATAGACTGCGTAATATACAGTATAATTACTTAGTAGAAGAGTAAGATAAGAAAACTAATCAATTTGTCAACGTAAACGTTTTCGTTTAGTTTCCTTAAAATAAATAATATTTTTTTTTACAAATTAGTGCAGGTCATTTTGTCGTGACGTCAAGCGCGAACATCGACAGAACACGTCCATTAGTTTAATACGATTTCCCTTGTTTCGAAAGTGGTTCAAAAGTAATTTCCATTGTAGTGTTACATACAGAGAGTAGTATAATACAATTATATAAAAAATACAGCACTGCTACGCTACCGAGCACGTGCAATACTCATAAAAGTGTCTACCCACTCTACCTCCCGAGTTTGTGACCCCTGGACCCCTGTCTCGGAGCGTAGCATTCAGTCTCCTACAATATTAGCTTTAATAACAAACCAAAATATTCTATATACATTTCCGTTTCGGTGCGCACCGCAGCGAAATGTAATGTAGTAAAAATAAAATCGCGGGATAAATAAGCCGCAAAGGTTTCTAGCTACACTCACCTGGGAGAATGTTCTATGTTGTTTTTCTTATACCGTACTGAAGTACTTTTTAACAATAAATTAAGCTTTTGGCGATAAAAATATTAAATAATTGCAACTTATAAACCCTCAATAAAACTGATTCGGTGATAAATTGTACCTGAAACCGCTGTCATACGCATTGTTACCACTGAGGGCAGATTTGCGATACTTCAATTATTGCAACTAACTTTATTTGAGATATTCTTAAAATTAGAAACCACAGACAAAAAAATGTAGGTAAAGGTGGAAAAAAATCAAGTGGACTGCTGGTTTGTTTGGCACTACAATCTGATACAATAAAAAAAACGCACGTAATTTTAAAAAATCAGAAGTGAAGCCTTGGATTTGTTTTTCGTACACCACAATAAGAGATCGCATTTTAGGCGATTAGGATATCCTAAACGTTTACTGTTACATGAAACCTACAAATTTGGTTCATTCATATCGTTTTAAGTCGAGTTTTAAGGCTCGTCCAGACTTCTCAACGATCGGAAGACTTTTGCTGGAGAAGTTTGCTATACTGTACTTAGTTTAACTGTTATTATATCAAATAACTAGTTATTATGAGACAAATAATCGCAAAAAGTTCGTATATAGTACCTTAAAGGGGACTTTATGAAAAAACAAGATTTTAAAATAACTATCTTGTGAACTTCCAAAAATTAGCATAATGAAACAAATGATTTCTTCAGGTTTATAAAATTAATAAATTATATTATTTTAGAAAATATTCAGTGAGAAAGAATTAAGTTTAATAAGCTTTATTGTAGATACATGCGTTACGTTACCTTTGTAGAGCATAAAATGATGTGTGTTTGCTCTTGTTTTTGCGTCACGAATTTTAAGCATTACGAGCAACAAATGTGCACTGTATGACGTCAACTTTTGACTGGACTCCGTTGAAAGCTTGTTGTTTAAACAGTTCAAAGTAAAATTTTACAAAGGGATAAAGTCAATTTTCAAACAAATATTGAATGAAAAATTGCATTTAATGAAAATTCCTTAGTGTACAACGAATGACACGGGCTTTTAGTTACATTTTTGAAAATATTTCATTTTCACAGTGTATTCCTGAACGCCAATTGTTCACATTTCAGTTCTGAAATCGACAAGTTATATTCGCCATTCAGGTTTCAGCTACGCTCAGTTAAAAGTGAAAGAATTTGTAGAATCTAAAAAAACTAACGGATATTCGATGGGAATCGAGAATAGCTATCGGACTGCGAACGAGAAAAATCCAATATGGTTAATTTTTTTACGATTGGCTTTTAAAAAGTAACAGATCGGTTGAGATGTAAGGTTGCATAGTATGATCAATCAATCAATACCGTTTAGGTATTGATTGATTGATTTTTCTAATTAATATAAAACGGCCGTGCCGCTTTATTGCGCTAATTCTATGCGGGGGCACTACCGTGCTCCCAGACAGCAGAATTCTCTAAATGCACAATTTTAAAATCGATAATATAAATATCGCTACAAATAACTTTATTAAACTAGATAACAAACAAAATTGACAAAATACAAATTCCCAACATATTGTATGATTAAATGGAAGTTCAGAGCGAAACGAAAAAATAAGCTACGAATCGGTAATTAACACCGGGCGAGTCAGTCGACTAAGCCGGGCCATTGTCGCGATGAAACGAAATAAAACAAGCGGTCAACCATTGTTCCTAGGGGATGGGGTAAGCTCGTGCGGTGAAACTTCGCGGACAATATTGCAATACAAACCACCGAAACCTACGGACTTTGTCGTAAATCACAGGAGTCTCTGGTGCGATTCTTGTTGATAAATAAATATAACGAAGTCCCAGCCACTCAAAGCCTCATTTGAATTACATAAAGGTAATGCATTAAACAATTACGTGCTTCTGATATTTTAAGTGGAGATTGCATGTATCTCAATCCGTAATAAAAAAGACACTGTTTTTTTACTATTTTATTATGGATCGAAAGTTTTCAGTATCTATGTTTTATTCATTATTTATGACGAGTAATGTAAATATTTTTCCTGTTTATCATTTTCCAATAAGAACAACAAAGTGTTGCCGCACAATACAATATTTAGTACGTCTTAGCATCGCTAACTATCTGCGAACTGTAAGTGCGGAAACTATTTCGCGGATCTGGTTTACACGTGGAAATTCATTATAGCGGTATAGGAGTTCAGAACTGGCAGGATATTTATCAATAAACCTGCGGGCATTAGTTGAAAGTTTTGCACTGCAACAATCACAGAAGTTACACATTGTTCAGCTATTGTTCACACGCAAGAAGTTCTATCACAGAACTTTGTATGAGCATCCTTAGCGTACGCCACTTACTATTTGTAATTATAAGTTTGGTATTTAATATACAAGAACATAGAGTGGAATGGAGTAGCACTTGCTTCTTGGCATCGATTTAGGTTTGAATTTCGACGTACAACTCTTATTTTTTCTTTATATTAGTAGTCCTTTTTTATAAGTATGTGAAGTCTATCGGCGAAAAAAGGACTATAGAACTTAACTCGTCTTATTTTTAAAAGGATGTTTATACGCAGTCAAGTAAATTGTTGTCGGTATTGTGACACAAAATATTCACTTGGCATTGATGGGTTCCGTGTTGAACGAATTTTAGTACATTCCGCGACAATTTGCATCTAATAAATTTTTGGGCCTTATAAAATCGGATATAGTGTGCTTTTAATGATCAACGCTAACAGTTGCAGCGTTAATCAATCGTTTCGTGGCGTTCGAGTAAGGTTCAAATGTCGTAAAATACGACGTATCAGTTATAAACTACTGACATAAGACATCGACTCTTAAAAAACGATAACCGGAAAGCACAAACAGAACGGGACAACCGAACAATCAGACACTTGAAATATCTTCAATAACCCGAATTTGGCCTCATCAAACGCAAATGACGGGTGATTCAGTAAGCCACCAGCAATGTAGGAGCACTTCGCGTCAAATCCGCGTCAAGTGCTTCAAATTGCTCCCTCCCACCCTCGACTAGCCCCCCTTATGATAAATGTTGGGAAAATTGAAATCACGTTTCGTTTTCCGTAGTAAGACCGCGGTATCAAGGTATGAATGTGTGAATGACTGTTTTGTGAGACGAAATATCAACGCTAAAAGGATGTATTGCGCTGAATGGAACGTATTCAAGCATTGTGGGGTTGTTCCTGCCAATAATGAAATACGATTAACTTACGCACAATGGAACTGAAGCCCGGTCTTACCGAACAATTTGTAATGATTTGCAATATATTAGCGGGATATAAGATAGTTAGTAGTATCTTATGATTTGATATAATACGATTATAATGTAGGTTAATTGATCATTTTCTTCGTATTATTGCCGATTTGAAGTGGCTGTTTGTATTGATACAATATTTATAAAAATATGAAGTTAGTTGTCTGTGTTTGGGGGAATATTGAAAACGTTTATTATGCTTTCAATGTTTTGAGTATCAAGGCGACACTGTAGACTTGATATGTTTATGTTACGCCACCTGAAAAACTGTACGCAGACGTTTATTTTCTTCTTCATTTACGCTTTGCAAAAAAAGCTTGCCCACTTCTATGGAAGATGCTTCTTTCAAAGTGTTAATGTTTTATGGCTACAATGACGGATCTCTGTGATAAATTTCTGTCTAATGATACAGTACAAGTGTAGTATTGTGATGGTTTGAAGATATATTTCTCGCCTGAAGCAGTACTACGTTTCAAATGAAGGGTTTTGATGTCGGCTGACTGACATATGTGGAGATCTTAGTCTTCAGAAAGCGAAATCTGTTTCAATTGGTTCCTGTTCTATGATGAGGCGGTCATAGATGTTCATGGTCGACAACGATACCAAGTGAAATCAGATGAACTGCACGTTTATTTGCTACTTTAATGTTTAAAAATATAAATTATTAAAAATATCATATTATTAAAAGAAGTGTACATGTGACATTAGAATATTTTACAAAAAAGGGTGTTTTTATATATTTGGATTTAAATTTTATTATACGTTTAATGCAGTGATTATTTGACATTAAAATGCCGCCACAACCAGTTCAGTTTGCAACTTTAATAATTGAATTACTGATATATAAACCATATAAACTCTATTCGTTTTAGACAACCACATAATTATATTTTAGTTACGTGGTCTAAGTGATGAAACCACTAAAAGCCATTACACAATTTTATCGTTAAATTTATGGGTGTGTTTACGTGCGAGCGAGACAAACACATTAATAAAGTTATAAGCGTATTTGTTATTCGATTGTTATGTGAAACGCCGTGAAATTTGGCGAGTTTAGAGTTGAAAATGGCCTGAGCACCTCCACCTCGGATACGACTCCCTGTCGAACCTTTGTCATTTTAATCATACTTCCGATCTTTCAAAGTAATGTTATTGAAATATGTTCAATTTCCTACGTTCTGTAGGACTTCGTAATTTTCTGCGTGTTACCGTATTTTATACTTATGTGCGGTATCAAACATTCTATTATGTCGCAAAACCGATGTTACATATGAATGACGATTTTCGGTTTATATCTCCTGACAAAAAAGTTAGTTATTGCCTTTTTACTCGTACTTGAATATAATGTAAAAATAACTTGTGCTCTTTGAATAGCGTAATATATATTCTAGAAAAATAATCTTATTTTCTAGAAGAATTCTGATTGTAATACAAAAGAGCGGTTCGTTATTTAAGAGGGGCATTACACCATAATGATCTTAGGCACTACGTACTCAGTATCATTGCTTCTACTTAATTGCAAGAGCTTTCATGTGTGGCCGTTTAACAGTAAAACCTTTCCGTTACCAGGCAACGAAAAGCAAACAGGACTCACATCGATCGACGTACTTAGCTTAAATAGGGGAATAACGGTATTTTTCCTTAATGCGACTGATTAGAAAAGTTGTTTATCATACTTTCGAGCTTTTTCTACAAAACTTTGTAATGAGGTTGTCGGACCAAAATTGTAGCCAAAGTAATTTTAATTACATCCATAGTAAAATATGAAAATACATGTACACCTAAATGAGTCACTGAGATGTCATACATACATACATATATTATTGCATAACAATACCTGAATTTTCCCAGTGGTAAAACCTGCCACACGTATTTCTAGCGTGAAGCATTTCTTGAGTTTCGGTAGAAGGATATAACCACACAAACACACACACACACACGCACATTTTCTACACGCATGGCCCCACACTAGGATTTTCTCCTGTGTCGTGGGTGCCATGGACACACAAGGACGAATACACAAACACCCAGACCCTGAACAGAAATCTAATCTCATCATTCATATTTCTCTCTGGCCGGGAATCGTACCCGGGACCCACTGCGCGTCAGACCGGTATGGTGACCGCTCCGCGATGCGGGTCGTCTAAATAGTGCCTCATCTTTTATGTCATTAAAACAACTTCAGCATACCTTATATCGGTATACTTTACACAACATTAATCCCTTTCTGCCGAATACCCTCCTCCTTTACCTAGATCACTTTGTATAGGCTGCGTAAATATTTATAACGGATAAATAATTCGAATATTGCTCATACCAAGGGGCAATAAAAATACCTCACGTCAAATCTGCGCCGCAATTATTCATTCGAAATGCCATTGGGTCGTTTCGCCCCAACCTCCCCTGCGCCCAATGCGTAATCGGGATTCTTCATGCAAATTAAGTACGACTAACGATTCAAGGTGATCTATTATCCGAATGAAATTAAAAACAATCACCGCTAAAAATTTATTAAAATGTATTTTCCACGATGAGCACCGCTAACTGTTACATATTAGGCATTATATAATGGTGAAAGTAATTTTGATTAGAATAACAATTATGTTTCAATATTTTTCCATGCAATTTATCATTTGAAGTCAATGTTATATCAGCTGTTAGAAAATTCTTAGAGGAAAAAGAGACAGCGGAAGCAGGGGCAGCGCATACTTTTTAATTTTTAATCATTATTTTTATTACAATCATAATTTTTAGTATTATTTGCCAACTATAAGCGGCGACAGTCGTCGACATGAACTGTCGTTGAGATTACTTTTCTTACACACTGCGTACATAAATATTAAAAACAAAGAATCCATGTGCAGTTCATATTAAGCAGCCAAAGTAGGGTGTCATCAAATTCAATTAGGTAGGAAGACCTACCCTAAGTTTATCATATTGTGTTGTTACCCCTCAGGGCAATTCTGGAGGTTCATATTTAAAAAATAAGTACGTATGACTATACTTGTTTGTAGTATTTTTTAAAACATAATTGTATACTTTTAAGTAATCATTTTTAGACATGCTATGTGCATATGCGAGAAATGCCTTTAAAATAGGAATACGAATAAATATGATGGGAATCAACCATAGATGGCAACGGACAAGATATTCAGTTATATCTTGATTGACGACCCGCGTGGCCGAGCGTTCACCATACCCGTCTAACACGCAGTGGGTCCCGGGTTCGATCTCTGGCCAGACTGAAATGTAAATGATGAGTTTAGATTACGGTTCTGGGTCTGGGTGTTTGTGTATTCGTCTTTGTGAGATCATGGCACAGGAGAAAATCCTACTGTGGGGCTATGTTTGGCTATGTGGGGCTATGAAACCGTTTATGTTTATATTTATCTTGCCAGGGACATGCTGTTTTGTAGTACCTGCATTTGTTTCATAGTCATCTTGTTAAGGCTACACAACTTAGTTCCACCTGGACAAAGGATAGTATTAAAAAGAGCTACACTGACCTGTTCTGTTAGCTTAGTTCTTTCAAAATCACATTGATGTACCGCACAGGTTGGGGTGCATGGGTGGCATGAAACTCACAGCTTAAGTACAATTTTATGCTGTTTATCACGCAGACTTCTTTGATATACTTAAGTGAGGTCTCACGATATGACGATGTATAGATAGATCGTAAATATTATTACTGGTCTTTAGGATTACGTATTTAAAGGGTTTATTGGTAATATATAAATTAATCATTTTCAAATCGGTCCATCCGTTTGAAAACTACTATGCCACAAACAGACAGAACATACAAATAGACCTTATTTTGTTTCAGGGTTCAAAAACCCTTCATATATTATTTAAATATAAAAGTAATATAATATGATATGATGACTTATAAAAATAATAAACCATGCAAATGTAAGAAACGTGTGCAAATGTAAGTATATTTTTGCTTAGACATTTTTATTTTTAGTCATTTACAAATTGAAGTTACGATGTGATACCATTAGGCTGACATTTTCCGCAGTTGTTCAGATAAAATATTCTTAAGATTTATTTCTAGAAAATATCTCTCGGTATAATAATTTTCTGTTCAGGCCAAATGCAAAAATGTTTATCTATTCTTAAAATACACAGACATTTCCAGTTAGCCCGACCCGGAGGCATGTTTTAGCGTGGAAATTCGGACAAAAGTGGGAAAACAGGAAGAAATTGAAATGTCCCGGATATTCCCGGTGGCGTTTAGCTAAGTTCGTTTGTACCGCACTTCGCAGAAATACGTGGTACCTGCCGAATGTTAATTGCGACCACTTTAAACCGAGGTGACTACTATGAGAATCGAGAATATATATAGCTAACCTGAGGAATTGAATAGTTTGGTGACGAGAGTTTTAAACAATCATTTGGTATGTTTATTTTCGTATGGAAATTGACAATAATGTATTTTATATTTATAAATACATTTGAATTGATTATAAATAATTATTATTTAT